>VDFB02374680.1:0-59359 GCA_007258455.2 Sequoia sempervirens | reverse complement strand
GAATTTTGTGAATTTCGTGCAAGTTCCCCTGAATTGCTGGTGCCGTACGGATTCTGCTGCAGTGCTGAGGCCATACGAAATCTCCTGAGGCAATAATGCCGTACAACTGGGAGGAAACCAATAATGCACTGGGGCCGTACGATTTTAAAAGACAACTCACTTAGGGCGCCGTACAGTTTCAAGACATAGTTCAGTTGGACTGAGTGCCGTACGATTTGAAGATCCTTGATACACTGATGCCATACGATGTAAACCCTGGCACAAACTTCAGTCTGAAATGTCCGTACGACCTGGAGAAGATCAGCAAGGCGCCGTACGATATCAAACTTGGCACAAATTTTTGTCTGGAACAGCCGTACGACCTCCAGTGGCCAACCTAATTGCAGTACGATGCTGCATTTGGCAAAAAATTTAACTTGCACAGGCCGTATGATATCAACCTTGGCGAAATTTCCAACTTGCAGAGGCCGTACGATTTCTACTGGCAAATAGAATGAATACTGGAAAATGTGAAAATACCGTACGGTTTGAGAGTCCCTTGGATGCCGTATGACCTCAGGCTCTTCTGAATTCCGTACGTCTGAGTTCCGTACACTTTGGAGACTTAGTAAAAAGTGCCGTATGATTTCCTTCTCTATGCCCTGTGTGCCTCTGCAACTGATAAATTCGTGCAAGTTCTTACTCCCTTCTTTCCCTCTGTGATCTTGCTGTGTTCTGTCTTGTCTCCAACCTATCGCCTCTTCAAATGGCCGTACAATTCTGGGTTCTATACTTATTTCATTTTTAACTTTAACTGCCTTTTACCTTGGTCGTACGCCTTTCTTCCTAGTTGAGCTTTGGCATCTTTATATTATTTTAATATTCTTTCCTTTAATCTTACGCCATTTATTCCCCTCAGTCCATTTCTCATTTGGCCGTACGGTTGGTTCAATACTCAAGGCGTTTATTTTAATTCGCCTGACTTTATTTAAATTAATGCTTCTCTTAATGGCCGACTTATTTAATTTATTTAATTTTTCCTTCCTTCTTTTATTTTCGTTTCTGACTTCTTTTTCGTTTCTTTTATTTTTCTCTTCTTTTCTCTTTTCTTCCCATTCGCCTTGTTCCTCCTTACTTACTCTGTTATTTTCTTTTATTTTCATAGCTTTTTTCCTTTCTATTTTTATTTTTCCCAACTTTTGTTCACTTTCTCTCTCCTCCCTTCTCTCTTCTTTTCCATTTTCCCTTTCATCTCTTTTCTTTTTTCTAATTTTTTAATTTTTTCATACTTTTCATTTTTTAATTCCAACACAATTTTTTCATCTCGTACCTGTTCAAACTTGTGGACTGGCGTATCATCCAGTTTTGCCATACCTTCTTTATATTCACCGTATTCAGGTGGGAATGTTTCACTGGTCGAGCCGTTATCTTCTTCTACTTCCGCCTCCTTGACCTGCAGCATGTGGCAATCCGGGTGGAAGACTTCATAATCCTCCATTTGCCAGTGAAACAGTCCGCTCAGTGAACTGGTCTCATCTTCCGAGCAACTGCCAATCTCCAATACCCCTTCTTCATCTGGTTCCATTGTCTTTCTCTCATCATCGTCTGAGTCTCCTCCAGATTCAAATGCCGAAGATGCCAGATCCTCACTGACGGCCTGATTCTTCAGATCAATGGTGTATTTCCTCCCCCGATTTTCTATTGAGAGTGTATTCCGCTTCCAGTTGTGGGTTGCCTTGGCAGCGATCAGCCATCCCTGTCCTAGGAGTGCATCGTACGCCTTTTTCTCCATTGGGATGACTACAAAATTTAACAGAAACAGTTGCGTGCCGATCGAGACCTTCTGCTCCATTAGTGTACCCAACGGTCTAATGCCATGTTGATTTGCTCCCACGAGATGGAATGTCGGGGGCCAAAGAGTCGGCTTACCCAGACACTTCCAGGTCTCTTCTGGCAGTACGTTTACTCCTGAGCCACCATCGACGATAGTGTTAGATAGTTTCATGCCCAAGATTTCCATCTCGACGACGACTGGTTTCCTCCCGACGCTCATTGCCAGTAGCATTGGATCTGAAGTCTCGGCTACCACTTCTGGCGTACGTTCGGGTGAACTCTTCGGAAGATTTTCTCCAATAGCATTTGTAAGTGCTACTTTGAGAGAAGGCATTGTTTGCAAAAGATCAGTTACCTTAATGGGTATGGTTGTGTGAAGCACCTGCCGTACGATATTCTTCTCCGACTCCGACTGTAGCAACGTATTGGTAGCTTTCGGGTTCTTGCCTTCATTCGCCATTGCTTGTTCTACTTTTGTCTTGGCCTCCCGAAATCGTTCTTTCTCCGTACGAGGGTCTGGGTAATTCGCCCTTTTTGACTGTGCCCTTGTAATCGCCAAGACTTCCTCGTCGGCTACCTCCAGCATATTGATACTTCCTTTTTGCTTCGGACAGTCGGTGTCGTCATGATCACCCGGTCCACACCACTTGCACAGGTTTCCCCCGTTGCCTTGGCCGCTCTGACAATCCCTAGCAAAGTGACCCCATTCATTACAGTTCCGGCACTGGATCATCGGTCGTCCTTTGCTATCGTACTGAATTTTATTTCTCGGCGTATTTCGCCGATTGTTGCGGTAGCCTCCAGGGGATGCATTGTTGTTCTGTGGCTTTGGTGGTGTGGTTGGAGGGGTTGACTGTTCGCCTTGAGTGAAGAATACTTGCGAACTTTTGGTTTTTAAATTGTATGGGCACTCCTTGACGGAGTGTCCCATGACCTGGCAGATGTCACAGAATAGCTTTTTTGGGCAACTTGCCTTTGTGTGACCTTCCGATTTACAGTCCGTACACCATAATTCATTGGCCTCTTTGGATCCTTCCCTGTCGGCCTTCAGGTCTTTCATTATCCGCATCATATCCCGCCGAAGGGCCTGTACGGTTGTCGATTCATTGTCACTTTCCTCGGCACTCTCGTCGTCATCCCTCCTCTTCCCCTTCGAGGAGGTCCTATTTTCACTTTCAATATCCATCGCCCGATTGTAGGCTTCGGTGTACGAGGACGGTGGTACTACTTTCATTTTCCGCCGGAGTGAGGGAATCAGTCCTTCAATGAACCATCTTTTCTTTAACCCATCGGCCGGTTGTGCCTCCAGCTTCCCGATCAAGTCTTTCAACCTCCTGTTGTAGGTCCGTACGTTTTCATGCTTCCCTTGTTTGGTATGATAGATTTCTGTGACGATCTCACTATCGTCCCGCAGAAGTTTGAACTCCGCTTCAAAGTTTTGCTTCAGGACCCTCCATGTGGCTCTCTGCGCTTGATCCAGTTCCGAGTACCAGTCAATGGCACAGTCCCTGAGTGTTGCTGGAAATGCCTTCAGCCACTGGTTTGGTCATCCGCCGGCTATCCAGATTGTTTCCCACATGTCTTGTAATGCTGTGACGGATCCTCGTGAGCTTATTCCCTTAGCGAATTTCGCAACTTTTAACATCCGGATGAGCCATCTTTTGGCTTCTGCTGACTCCTCTTGTTGACCTCCTATGTTTTTGACCCATTAAATCCAGGATCTCCCTCGCTACGCCCCTCGTAAGGCCACCAAAGACTCTTGGCCACGTGTGACGAAGTCACTACCACGCCCCCTCCGCCTCCAACACCGTGGCCCCCTTTCAGATCCCGGCCATGCTCTTTTGCCCCGGGTCTTAAGCTCTGGCCTTCCCCTCCTTAACTCTGCGTCGTCGTCCGAGAGGGACAACTCTCGAAATCGTCTGATGCTACTATTCAATTCATCTTCATTGTCATAGAGGTTATATTTTGCTGTATGTGGAGTGTTGAAGGGGTCTTCGTCCCTTCCTTCTATCAAACTGTGGTGTGCTCGTTCAATAGACGTGTCTATTCTTGTCAAATTTTCATATGTTCTTTTTATGCTCTGGTTTATTTCAATTAAGTCCTCATCTAGTTCCTTACCGACTTGCCTTAGTCGTCTTCGCCGATTTTCTTGCTCTTGCAGTCTGAGTGATCGCCGAACTTGCTCTTCCGAAGTCCTGTGCCCATTAGGTACTCTATTCTTGTCCTTGTTCGGCCGTACGGGCATTTAGTTGTTCAAGCAATCATTGCTGGTTGCCGGAAGTGCGGCGCCGACTAGTATCCTGTTCTTCCTCTTCCCGTTTGTTTCGGTCTTCACAACGTTGCATGATTTGCTGCCTTCGGCGCTCGTGGGCTTCTTCCTCTCGCAAGTCTTGCAAGATAATGAAATGGCGGGCCAGTAACCTGGGCATGCGATTCAAGAGGTGGTTCACCTCGTCGTTCACTTCCAGCCGATCCCAGATGACTTCCTCAGGGATCTCCCGAATGAGGGATTCCCTACGCACGTGGTCACTTAGCGATATTTTCCACAGATTTACCAAATCTTCTGTCAATGAGTCTTCTTGTTCCTCATTAGCATTTATAGGTTCTTCTGCTAGCTGACCCATTACGCTGCCATGGTAGATGATGCCCTAGTCCATTCAGGCAACGGCGCCAAATGTTTGCCTACGGAATGGGATTCAAACCTTACGTACTACTGGCAAAAGTATCAACATCGGCAACAAAAACTCATTCATCATAATTTCCCGACTATCCCAACCGACTACATATAACGCTCGGCGGTGGTTAGATAACCAACCGACACGACGTTTCGTAACAACATTAACATAACATTAATCTGAACATGCTTTCCCGAAAGTACATGACATGTTTTATTTCCACTAACTATTGTTTTATTGACAATTGGCCAACTACGACCAAGGCCGACTACGGCCGACAACAAAGTAAAATATCCGACTAACAAATATTGTAAATTATTGTAATTTAGTGATAAGATTGTCTCCGATCTTATCTGGAGTTTCTTTTTAGAAACTTTCCTTTTTTGTAAATCTTGTAAACTATTTATTGACCGTCTTGCTCATTGTTAATACATCTATTATTTACCAGTTACCTGTGTAATAGTCTTTTGACTTTTCCACCATCACAAACTGAAGTTGTACCTACCATAACACCTGCACTCTGTCCTCTGTCAATCTTGCCTTTAACTGCCCTGTTTTCCACTCTTGGAACATGCTCAAACTTATCCCTTTGTCTTTGCCAAACACCATCACTCACCACACCGTTTATCTTCACCTTTGTCACTAGTTTCTTTGCCCTTAGATTCTTTACATTATCAGACTTATTTACCACTGTATTGGCAGTATCGAATTGCCCCTTAACCCCTTTTGGAAGCACAGGACAAACTACTGTCCCTACCACAATTTCATCTTGCCTTTCCAACTCATTTTGCTTCGTCACAAGCAATTCATCTTTGATCTTCTCTAGGTCAGTCTTTGACATTTTTTGCTCATCACCTTTTCTTCCTTCTATTTGTGCATTATCCTTCAAATTCACTGTGTTATCACCTACAACTTTTCCAATGGCTGCCAACTTTCCATCCTTGACTTCCTCTGGCTTCATAAATTCTTTCTTGCCCATCATGATCACTTGGGCTGCCTTGCCTTTTTCCTTCACATCTTCAACCAATGGGGTTAAAGTAAAAGCTTTCCCATCCTTCTCAATCTGATAGGTGCTTTGTCTTCCATTATACATGGTATGTCTATCATATTGCCATGGTCTCCCAAGCAATGGATGACAACAACTCATAGGTAGAACATCACAAAGAACTTTATCCCTATAACCACCAATTTGAAACTCAACCAAGGCTTGTTCATTGACTAAAAAAGATTGATCATCAGTTAACCAAGATACCTTATAGGGCATTTCATGAGGAACTTTCAGCAAATTCAACTTATCTACCATTTCACTAGACACCATATTGTCAGTGGAACCTGAATCTACTACAACTTTGCATACTTTACCTTTACATTTGCATGTGGTTTTGAACAAGGTCCTCCTTTGTGTAGATTCCTTCTCCTTGGTTGCCTTTAGAAGTTGTCTACTCATTATCAAAGATTCTCCCACTTCTGGTGCAACAAGATGACTAGGAGACTTCACACTTTCACATTCTTCTTCTTCAACCAATTGCACTCTTTTATCACTTCTCCTTTCACCACCACTTGATGTAGAACCATGTTTTTCAGGGCACTTGTATACTGGATGTCCAAACTCATTATAGTTATAGCATCTACCTGTAAATGTGTTTATACTTCTACCTCCTCCAAATTTGCCTCTAGGACCTCTAAAACCACCTTTGAAATCTGCAGCTTGTTCTCGTCCTTTATGCACATCCTCTTGGCTCTCACTTGGTGGTCTTGAAGTAGAATATGTACCTCTTCCCCTTGAAGTGCTGCCTCTGCCTCTACTTGTCTATTCTTGCCTTCTTTTCACCTTTTCTTTTGGCCTTATAGCCATCTAATAACATTCTTCAACACTTCTTGGATTTGCCAATGTTAGTTCATCTTGTATATTAAATCTCAATTCACCCAAGTATTTAGCAATCTTTTCATCCTCATTCTCATTATGACTTGACCTAATACTTAACTTGTAGAATTCTTCAGTATATGTTTTCACATCCATTTCTTTTTGCTTTAAACCTTGAAGTTTTCTAAACATTTGAATAGCATAATCTTTTGGCAAGAACTTACCTTTCATTTTTGCTACCATCCAGTCCCAAGAAACTATCTTTGATTTGCCTCTCTTTCTTCTCTTTGATTGCTCATAATCCCACCACAAAAGTGCATGGCCTTTCAGCTTTGTCTTTGCAATTTGCACCCTTTGTTCTTCAGGAATGTCTTCACATTCAAAATAGTTGTCCAAGGCTGCAATCCAATCTAATAACTCTTCATCATTCAGGTTCTCACTATATTTAGGAACATCTATCTTCATCTTATGTTTGTCACTCTTAATTGCCTTTAACAACTTTGCCATCCTTTGATCATCAGGATCAAGTTTTTCATCCATATTTTCAAATTCTTCTTCCTCTTCTTCATTAGAATCACTCTCATCCTCATCTCTTCTCTTGCTTGTTTCTAGAGTTGCAAGTCTTTCTTTCAACTCTCTTATCTCCCTAGCTTGCTTATCCTTCAATTCACTCATTTTTTTTGCCATATTCTTTCTTTTTGGAGGCATCTTGCCTTTCACCCTTCAATCTTTCACTGCAACTCTTCAACTTCTCCTTCACAAGATCTACTTCCTACGCTCTGATACCAATTGATGTAGAGCAAGGAGGTCTTCCAAACAAACCAACCCAAATTCACTTGATTAAAACAAACTTTTAATCCTTCAAACCCTATCTAGGGTGATTCTCCTCAAACTTCACAATTCTGCCTTGTAGGTGTGCAACAAGGGTTTCTTGATCACAACTCTCAAATTACTCGACAAACCCACTAACCATTTATGTTTTCAGGTTCCCATTATTGTCATCTCAAACATATTTAAAAAAACACTCATGGTCACTTTGGACCAAATCCCTCAAAACAGGGCTTCTACGCTGCCCACCTTGGCCAATTAGGCTTGTTTTACAAAGCAACACTTCTTTAATCTTCCTCTCAAACCCAAGACACCATTGGGCAGTCATAACCAGATCACGTAAACACCAAATCCACAACTTTCCTCCTAAGAAACACTTCCCAACTTCACAAATCTCAAAACCCTCACTCACTCAATGCCCTTTCAAAGAGGGTTTATTGAAAAACTATGTTCCAGGCCTCTAACCTCTTGGTTAATTCTTCAAACACACTCTAAAATGTCTGCACATGCTTAAAAGATCCTCACAAACTGCTGCTCGATTGGGTTACGACATCTACCACCCTCAAGCCTCTTGTTTTCACTCAAAAATGCATCATACCCAAGACCTCAAACGACCTTCCCTACTCACAAGAACCATCCAAACACTTAAACCTATCTAATTAGGCCCATTCGTGGAATGGCCAATTATTGCATTTTAAGCCCTCAAAACCCTTAAAACTGATTATACAGACCGATTCTCAGAAAATTCCCTCAAGATGCTTTAAACTCAATGAAATCCCACAAAAATGGATGCAAATTGAAGTTACAACAATCCTACACCTGATCCAACCACCTTTAGAGCAAAGAGTACCGGTACAGACTCGTACAGATCTGAGAAAGTGAAATTTCTGTAGAATAACACAGAAATTTGATGAGAACAGTAGTTTTTTATTGATCAATTCTTTGACAAAGCCTTCAACAACAACTTACGTCAAGTTTCCAATCCTTTATATACTTTTTCCCATCAAAAACTAACTTTCAACCGACTAACAAACTTATGAATTCCAAATGACTGTTGGAATTCCCTCAAATTTGCATTTTTACAACTTTTTGACAATTTTGCACTTTTGCATTTTTTTACATAGCAACTTTTGCAATTTGAACTTCTCAAACACCTGGTAACCTCTAACAAGACTCATTACAACATAAAATGGTCTATATGACCTTATTAGACCCCAAACATGACTCAAACCTAACATTTGACCTTAATCCTAAAACTTGCAAATTCAAACCTTCATGGTGCCCCTGCACCAGGGATTGACAAGTTAATGTTTGAATGATGCTTGAATGGTTTTATGCTTTAATGATTTGATGATTGAATGATTTGATGCTTGAATGATTTGATGCTTGAACTATCAATTGATTGATCTTTTTGATTTCTCGATTGCTTGATTTCTTGATGGATAGATGAGTGATGATTGCTGATTGAATGTCAGTGAACTGACTTTCCCTTTATATCCATTTCTTGAAGGAGTCGCCACCCTTCGCAACAAAAGTGTCACCAGCCTTCATTGCTGCCTTTGGAGAATAATAATTTTATTTCCAAATTGATTGTTTGATTCATTCCCAATTGATTGATTGAAATTTTGAATGATGTTATGGACGTCCTTCTCAAATGAAATGTTCTTCATTTTATATCTCAAGTTTGGGGGAGTCATACCTCTTCACCTCCATTGCCTTTGCAATAGTTGCAACCCTTCATTGCTGCATTTGGAGAATAATAATTTAATTTTAAATAAGTTAATTTACTAGTGCTGCTGTCTATTGTTGGTGCCAAGTTATTATTAGATTAATTGCATTGATGTGGGCTGTAATATTTACTTGTAATCAGTTATAATAATTCTTCATCATTGATCCTTTCCTTCTAGATCTACCTTCCTTATATACCTTATCTTGCTCAAGGGATACAACCCTTCATATGCTGGTTGACCATTTTTAACAATTTAATCTTTATTTAATTTCAGTTTTGTGTAATATTAATTATCTTCTTTTGGGTGGTTCTTTAAACTTATTCTAAACCTCTCCAAAGGTGGTGGTTGAGGCAAAGGATTTGAAAATCCTTCAAAGAATGACTCGATTCTCTCTTAATAGCTTATGCCCTCCACAATACTGTCTTGTGATTTCTTTTGAAACATAGGCTATAGACATCTAGGAATAAAACGGGGCATTACAGAATTTTCTCAAGTTTAGTTCAAGTTTATGGGTTCTGTATGTGTAATTTTATGTTGTTGTTGCAAGCAGTGTAGAAAAGAATCAAATAAATTGTAATATGAGTTTATATTCTGCCAAAATTGCTTGGGGCCTGTGACGATGAATGTGAAACATCCTTCAAGGTTGCATTTGTTTGTATGCATTCCATTGTAACTAGCTCAAGTTTCCTTCCTACTTGTGAATTTGTTCAAGTTTATTTTCGGTCTATGGGCTCTGTGTTTGTATTGTTGTTGCAAGCAATGTTAAAAGAAACAAAGAAAGTGTAATAAAACTTTATATTCTGCCAAATTGCTGGGGGCCTGCAACACTGAATGTGAAATAGCCGTTGATGTTGCATTTGTTTGCATGTATTGCCATTGTGGGCTATCTCTTGGTTTGACTGATTCAGATGTAATTAGACTTAATTTAGCGTTCACTGGTCGTATGAGGTCCTTATTTTAATATTTTTCAAACCTAAAATCTATGTTCTTAAATACACAATTCTGATATTTTATGCAAGTTCCTTATCTCTCTTCAGAGAGAAAGAGAATGGGTGAAGGAACTCACCTGAAATGTCAACTAAATTCCCTCGAGCCATGTAACTCTGAAAATTTATTCCACAGGGACATGCCCACAGCCCTTGATCCTCCATCTCTGTGATCTCCTAGGATTTTGTGGCTATTTCTAGGTGTCCCTTCTTTGCATTCATGTCTTTCCTCATTCTCTCAGAAAGGGAGTTGGTTTAACATAGCCTGAACTTAAGTTGCAAAATTCAATAATATGAACTCTTTACTCTTAGATAGTTTTTTTATATGAACAGGTAAGGTTCAAGGGATTGCACCAGTATTAGCCTCAAGGCCAAAAAGTTGAGCTAATATTGATTTCTAATGGAAGCATCAGACTTTTAAATTAAACTTGCTCTTGTCTCTTATGTCTACATGAAATAATAGGCATTAAGATTTTGCCTTAGTTTTTTCGCTGATTTCTTTATCAGTTCTGGAGAGCTCTTAGGCGCTGAATTTTTTTTTTCTGTTTTGGTAATGTATTGGCAGCCTGCATGCGGGGTTATTAAGTGGCCTCCAAATGGATGTTTGTCATTTTCATCCTCACGGAGTGCAGAGAACAAAGTCAAAAAAAGTGGCAGATCTGTAGGTGGGAATAAAATTTCTTCTGCAATGGACACCTCAAAGACAGGTCAAACAATATGTCATGAAGTCAAGGGTAGTGTTAAGGCACAATCAAAGCATACTCTGGGCAATGACCATGTTGACATTAAAAAGAAAAACAAAATAGTAGATGCTGGTGTTTGTAAAGATGTCAGAGAGCTTGTTACTGCTTCTGATAAACAACAAGCAAATGGAAGCTACAGGTCAAAACTTAACAAAGGTGAAAAGCCGAAGAAAAGTAAGTTAAAAACAGAGAAAATAGATGAAAAACCATCGGCTATTTATAGTGATCAGCAGGCACAGGAACCAGTAATGGAGACAAATGTTTGCAATAAGTTGCAAACCATTTCTAGCCCCAGGAAGAAGATTGCTCGGCTAAACCTAAAGCAAATGAATTTGAATATTCAGAAAACAGATACCAAGGCTTCTGGCAAGCTACAAACAAAATCTAGTTCCAAAGCAAAAGTTGACAAAGCTGCTCAGCTGGAGAAGAAAAACTTGAAAATACAAAAAACAGATGAAAAAGATTTGGCCAAACAATCACAAGCTTCAAATGGGAAAAAAGTTGTAGTTGACAAGGCTTCTGGCAAGCTACAAACAAAATCTAGTTCCAAAGCAAAATTTGACAAAGCTGCTCAGCTGGAGAAGAAAAACTTGAAAATACAAGAAACAGGTGAAAAAGATTTGGCCAAACAATCACAAGCTTTAAATGGGAAAGTTGTTGTCGTTGACAAGGCTTCTGGCAAGCTACAGACAAAATCTAGTTCCAAAGCAAAAGTTGTCAAAGCTGCTCAGCTGGAGAAGAAAAAATTGAAAATACAAAAAACAGATGGAAAAGATTTGGCCAAAATATCACAAGCTTCAAAGGGGAAAGTTGTAGTTGTAGTTGAATCTGAAACAAAGGCAAAAACTATTCAAAAGTATCTAGGAGATAAGTATTTAGTTGTGGCAAGTTATGGTCATGTGAGAGACTTGGCTCCCAGGTCAGGTTCTGTGCGTCCTAATGAAGACTTCATTATGATCTGGGAGGTTCCTTCAACAGCTTGGACTCACATTAAAAGAATTGAGGGAGCACTAACTGGGTATGATCCATAGGCTCTGGTTTTCTTTTTATATCTGCAAAATTAGTGAAACTACATTGTCTAGCTCGATTATAAAATTTCTTCTTTATGTCAATAATAAATATTTCAAGGCCTATACGCAATGCAGATTTTAAATTTAATTATTTTGATAGGATACTACTTTTGTCAAATGGTTAATGAATCATATTCAAACTAATACACAGCGGCAAGGATGTTGATGTTAAAAGTCTAAAAGATAAATTTTAGATCAACTTGGGAACTTTATTATTTTTTGACTGTTGTGGCAACTTGGAAACTTCAATTCAGTTCACAAAATTTCCAGTTTAAAACTAATGAAATGTGAAATTCATAATATACATTTATATTTGATATCCAATAACTATTGCTGGTTTTTGTGTCAGAGACTTTCAGAAAATTCTAACATGTCTAGTTTGCAATTGAGAAGTGAATGTTGATAGATCAATCTAATGGAGCAGAGCATCTAAGGAATGTGGTTGTAGTTCTGCCATTGCATGGTTATCTACAAAGGCTTGGTTGTAAATGTAGGGCCTATCCATTCTTGAATTATTCAGAACATTCTAGAGGTGCTTTCCTCATTCTGGAACTGATTGACAACATTATATTGGGAGACAGCATATGGTTTGAGCACTTTGAGGTTTGAAATATATGCGTTTGTTATTTTTGTGCAGCTGTATGGGCCTGAGCCATGTTACAATTGTTGTTTGACATTTCTTCTTGATTACTTTTATATATCACAGCCTACACGGTCATGGATTGTCGTAGTGACACAGAATCCACGTATGCACTAGCCATACTGAATGTCCTTGCAACCAAGCAAATTGAAGCAGAAAAAACTTCTTAGTGGAAAATAGCCAATTGCTGTGATAGAAAATAATGAAATCTCAAAATAATTCTCAAGGACTAGGGGCATATAAATTACAGATGAGAAGCAACTTTATTTAACTGATCAAGACAGTGGAAATTCATACACACACTTTTCTTTAATTCTAACCCCTTACAGGTAACTCTGTACTTTTGTGTCCTCTCTTCCCTAGCTTGCTTTACTGAAAATGTTTCCTAGAAATTCCCATTCACAGTACTCTCTCTCTCTGATTTATTGTTTGCTCTTGAATAAATATTACAATAAAAAGCATTAGAGAAAATCTTAATTTTGTCAAATTAGAGAAGAAAAAAGGAATATAGTCAATTTTTTTAATGAATCATGGTGATGTGGAGTAGTGTGACACTTACATCTCTGCCCCTATGTTTGAAAACATATTTTGAACCTCATAGTTCAACCAAGAGATTTAAAGTGCAGAGTCATGCGCTGTGGATTGGCCAGACTGTATTTCATGTGTTCTTTCAGTAAGTCAAGTGTTATTCTAATGATTTGAAGTGCCCCTATTTGTGACCATTTTGTCAAGAACATCTTCAATTTCTTTTGTCTTCTTCCTTAATTGCTATTTGAGGTCCATCTCTGCATTCTTTGCTGAACCTTCATTTGGTTGTGCATGATACAAATGAATATCAGAAAAGACTATACTGATTTCAGAGTCTCCTGGAAAGTGATGTTTCACAAATTTGGAAGAGTTGATTCTTTTGTGTGTATGCTTGTTCTAGGTGCCTTTGTGAGTTCTATTTTTCCCTAAATGCACCATAGTCAAGTTCCCCTCCTTGAAAAACCTCTCTTATATGAAGTTCAGCCTGCTGTTGTGCTTTTCTGTTGCCTCCTGCAACTGGATTTTATACCAGTGATTTAGTTTTCTCTACATTTAAAAATGATATGGAAAGGTTAAAGAAGGATTTATTTTGAGCCTTGAGGTCTCACCAATATGGGATTGAGTTTTATGCAAAAGCTAGTCTTAACCTCAGTTTATTATCTGTTTATGTGTGATGGTTTATGCTTTGCATTTTTCATGTTTGGTGTTGTTATAGATATATATATTTTTCAGCCATTGAATTGTGTTTGTGTATTTATATCTACATATATGTGTGTGTGTGTGTATTTTGTTGTTGATTGGTAATACAAGATTTTTTGGCAGGCTCAAATTGGTGGAGGCCACAATAAGGGAACCTGCTCCCCTCTATTTCAACATAGATATCAAGTGACATTAATACTAAATATCATTGAGAGCCTAGCTTGGGTGGGTGGCCAACCACACAATGAGAGGTGGCAACCACACTTGGGTGGACGATTGCACATAAAGGTGGTGACCACACCATTTGAGCAATCCTAGTGTTAGTGAATGAAATGGCCACTTAAAACAAATCAATAATTCTTGACTCTAATTTACCCTAAAGCACTGAAAATGATCGCTGACAGCTCTGAAAAGGTCGCAATTGCATTTGCGACTTTCCTCTAAATTGGAGAGGTACAACTCCCTCGTGTAATCTAACATGGATGTGAGAGCAAAAGGCCATAATTAATCAATACAAAGATTGAAAAACCTATGACTATTATAACATGACAGATGAGTTCATATTGCAATAAATGGACGCCATCAAGTGTATCTCACAAAGAAAACATAACTCTATTACATACATGACACAAAGATGGGCACACTAAGCATTACATTCAATCCATAATTCAAAGATTACGAATCTTCACAGTATGAATTAATCTCAAATTCCTCCTCAAAAGTACAACCAAATGCCTTTCCGGAGAGAGAGAGACATTTCCCTCTTCCTTATCATGTATATAGCCAAACCACTCCCTCAAACTAATGCTAAAACCATTACTAAATCTGGCAGTCTTCTTGTTTCTCCACTGTCTTCTTGGAAACGACTAAAGATCAATTGAAATAATTAATCTGTCAAATGAAAGGGCATCAGGCAAGAAAACCGATCTTATTTTCACCAATGACCACCTAATAACCTTTCACACAATTAAATAATTAATGAAGCTTTAAGAGAACACCATATGATAGCACGTGTATACTGCAAACTAAAGATGTGATTTAATGCTGGGTTCAAATCAGCCATTAATTCGAACCAAGTTATCATCCCACCAAATCTAAGAGAAAAAACGCCAATGTCCAACCAGCCTTATATAAATCCAACCAGCGTCACCACACTTCGTCATTCAAAAGCATCCAATATGGCGAGCACTCAGAGTGATGGCGTCTTTGCAAATGATTTCATTGTTCTGGAGGAGATTGAATGCAGTTTGTTGTTCAGGCATCTGTCGGATCAACTGAAGGAAGTCTTTGTGATACAAAGCGAGGTGGAAGAAGAGGTGCTTCGCAGTATTCTTGGTGAAGCGTTTCTGAGGTAGACACATGTACACAATGCTACCATGTTGGAGCATTTTGTGTACACGGTCATTAGGACCTCTGGTCGCTGCGATTGGGGCGTAAGAGTGTTAGAATGTCTAGTGAGGCATGAATTTCATCATCGTGTCAATGTAGCTATTGATGGGCTCAGTCACTATCCTCAGAGTGGAATGGTAGGCGACGTCATTTGTATAGTGTTAACTCTTTAGAATGATATTGTGGAGGAAGTGTTTGCTCTTCTTCGTGCAGGAATTGTGAGGAATGATATGGGGCTCTTTGCCCAATTCCTTCAATCACATGATGACCTATTGTCCCCTGTTTCGATTGAACGCCTCCAAATTGTGGTCGAGGGCATTCGAGTCCTGATGTTTGCCCTATGTGTCTGAACAAAAATGTCGCTTTTTGCCTTTTGTTATCGATATCTGCTTGGTAATCGAATTAACCAATTTTATAGTGCCGATGCAATGTATACACATATATATAAATAAAATATCTTTTCTTATCTTTGTGTTGTTGCATGCATGGCCTTGTTTATTTTTGTTCATATCAAATATGATAATGTTGACTCTTTCCTTGTACAATGCATTGATTTTGTAAATCAATTGTCACTGTTTATTCCATTAATTAGCTAAAAGTGCTTCCAGGCGGGAAAGTGGGTAATTCATTGAACTTGATAAAACACCGCTCAGGTTTTAAAAACTTCAAGGAAAACCGCCCATGAACGTAACTCGCGGTACAAGCTATCGAATGACCTCTGACAAATTGCACTTTATCACACGGCTCAGTATCACGTAGAAGCTTTTCCCTTCAACAAAACGATAGGTTAAGATGAAGTCATAAAATACGGCCTAGACCTAGGGAATAACAACAAAAGTGGTGAGGTGGATGATTAGCAGAACTAGCACAAACCCCGCCTTTGTTCGAAACGGGCAATAAACCCCCACCTAACCCAAAGTTTATGTAATATTTGACTAAGGTATAGGGAGGCAAGATAAAGGATTAAATTTGGAGGTAACACCTTCATATCAACACTAGATTCCAACTTAGATGTATATATTAGAAGTCCACAATGGAAGTTGTCCAAAAGTCACCACTCGAAACCCACTTGTAGATGTCACTTTTGGGGATTTGAACTTGTGTCTCCACAATGAGAATTCAATGCTCTGCCTCTTACTAATTGAGCTTTTATGTAATTGATGAGTAGAAAATGAAATGAACAATGCAACATCTATAAATGCAAAGGTATTTACTTCCGTGATTGATTTTCCCATCATTTTACAATAACTTGAGATTTTATCTTAAAGAGTATCTCTTTTTTTAACAAAAAAATGGATTGAATCCATGGAACAATTCCATCAATAGGATCAGTCATGAAATCTAGTGGATTTGGTTATTTCTTCAATAGAAATGAATTAGCATGTATATATTGAACAAACACTTAAAACACAATTCAACAGCACACATATAGAAACAAAAAACAAAATATAACTTCATTTGGTGACTGTTAATTCCTCTTACATGATTAGTTGCAATGTTTAGAATGTGATGTTGGCTAGAATAGTTTTTTGTGCTTGTAAGTTTTTGCATCGAGCATCTTGTTTCTATTAAGTGTTGGAGTTCCTTTTAATTATCCTCTTCCTATTGTTACTGGAGTAGCTTTTAGTGTTATTGACACACAATGGTCATTCGTGGACATTAATATCTCTCTCATTTTGGTATGGTACATGACAATACAAGAGTGTCGCCTGCATAAGTTGGCAGATTGAATGGTAAGTGATATAACACAGCTTATTGAAGACATTCCTAGTGCATAATATTCACCCGACACGGATTGGATATTCACCCAACGCACATTGGATAATTTGCCATATGATACTATGATCTTTTTAAGATAAGAACACAGGTAGAAATAATTTTATCTCGATTGAGGCTTTGAGTTTCTTATGTTCTAAGAAAAATGGGTTTAATAATGGTGATGGGAGGTTCTTGGAAACATGTATTGTGGGGGTGCTATTCTGATATGGCTTGTGGCCATTTCTTGTCTTCAAAAATTATTCAGGTTTGTGATCTATGTGTCCACTATAATTGCATATGAAACCCCTAAAAGAATCCTCAAGTAGCCTTGAGGCATACGAAAGCAGCTCTTCTAGATGTTTGACAGATTTGATGTACCATTACTTGTCTCATTTAAGATTTGATGTATGTGCATGTCTAACTTCACATTTCTTATCAATTGGTGCTTTATGCTTTTAGGCCACTAATTATAATATTTTCCCACCGAACCACTGTAATGTTACTATATTCCATATTGTTATATACACATTTTTGATTTTTCACCTTGGAATTGGAATTATACTTTGCTGAATTTCGGAAGGGCCCTTTATTGATCGGAACTTGTAATATGCCTCCATTTCTTGCCATGCTTTCTATTTGTTTCTTTTCAATTGAATTTAATCACCTGTACTTCTGATTTATTATTTGTTCTTTAAGTTTTTGAGCTAACCTTTACTGTCCAGTTTGATTAATCTCAGGAAATAATATTATCAATTATCATTTGTTTTCCAGAGCAAGAAGCCTTGTCCTTGCTTCAGATCCTGATCGAGAAGGGGAGGCAATCGCCTGGCATATCACTGAGGTGTTGAAGCAGCAAGGTTCTCTGAAGAAAAATGTGCTTATTCAGAGGGTTGTTTTTCATGAAGTGACAGAATCTGCCATTAAAAATGCTATGGAATCACCAAGAGCCATTGACATGAGTCTTGTACATGCACGCCATGCGCGTTCTGCACTTGATTATTTGATTGGATTCAATATATCACCACTATTATGGAGGAAACTCCCTGGGTGCCAGTCAGCTGGACGAGTCCAATCAGCAGCTCTCTCTCTTATCTGTGACCAAGAGAAGGAAATTGAGAAGTTTGTTCCTCAGGAGTATTGGACTGTGGAAGCCAAGGCTTGTGCTCAAGAAGTGCCACTTTCTGGTTTGAAGTCTGCTGTTCTGGCAAAAGTAACCCATTTAGATGGTAAAAAGCTTGGAAAATTTTCTATTAGTAAAAAAACTGAAGCTGAGGATGCTGCACAGAAAGTTTCGTCATCAAATTTCAAAGTATCGAATGTTGAAAGAGGTACTAAGAGAAGGAACCCCCCTCCACCTTACATCACCTCAACTCTTCAGCGAGATGCAGCTAACAAGTTGAAGTTCACTGCAACGAAAACAATGAGTGTACATGATTCTAACTTATTTGAAAATTTCATTCCTGTTTGGTTATTGAAGGTTTTCTTGTAAATGCAAGTTTGTCTATGGGTGAGAGCTGTTTTGAGGGGATTTGAACCTGGGGTTCTGCTGGGAAAGCTGTAATATTATCATATAAGCTTATCCTATTTGACATGACTTGAGATATTTTTTTTGCTGTAAATAACATGGCAAGGCATCCAAGAGCTGCAAAAAATGAAGTAGAAGCATCAGATTCTGGTAACTAGAAGTTCACTAGATCCCCATAAAGAAACCTTTTTACCTGCTCAAGAAAGCTAAACAAAACAGAACTTTTATTTAGATACTACAAATAGCAATGCCAAATTGATGCCTTTGCCATGAATTAGCTCTTCAATCAACCACCACAGCATGAAAGGCACTGATGCTGAACCTTCCTATATAAGAAACTCTTCCTCATTTCTTCCCAAAGCATACATTTTCCTGATTGCAGCCAGTCCTGAGATAAATTATTACAATGTATGCTCTGCTGCTGTCAATATCTAAAATAATGATAACACTCAAAGTGATTTAATATGTGAATAAACTTCGTAATATATTGTAATCATTAATGAAAATGCACCTTTTCCCATTATTGGGCGACTTGAGATGCTTTTATATTTATGGAGACAATTTCTTTTCATGTCAAATAGACAAGTTTATGTTACTTTTCATGTTAATAGACTATTTAGGCTGCAACTAATGGCTTTTATGAATCTTTGTGACAATATTTCCTATAATTGCAGTTGGCTCAGAAACTATATGAAGGGGTTGAAATTTCTGATAATGAAGTTTCAGGATTGATTACATACATGCGGACTGATGGACTGCGGGTACACTGTTAGTACTTTTATTTCTCTTATTACAACTAACCTTGTGCTAAATCAAGACGTTTTTTTTTTTAATTAGTTACTGTGGCATGTGTGCAAATTATAAGCCTTATGCTAAATTTTTTTATTGTATTTTCTAGGCTTTTATCTTACTCTCAGTACTATTCCGCCTTATCTTTATATCAATATCATCAGCCTGGTTTTACATTATGACATTAGGACTGGTTATACTCAAAAAGTATAGTCGTTATATTGTGGGGAGAGAAACTTACTTAAAACTCCTTTGGTTGTTTAAGCAAATCCTTACATCTTTGATCTGAATTTCCCATGTGCTTGAAGACCTTTGAGAAACGTGGCAACAAAAATTGAGAATTGTTCATACTTAATAAAGGGAATAGTTATCAGAACATAAAACAGAATTAAAAGTAAGATATAAAGGTAAGGAGGAATTTGTGTTAGCT
The DNA here is from genome assembly GCA_007258455.2 of Sequoia sempervirens. Lineage (NCBI taxonomy): Eukaryota > Viridiplantae > Streptophyta > Pinopsida > Cupressales > Cupressaceae > Sequoia > Sequoia sempervirens. Next base: position 39,893 of record VDFB02374680.1, on the reverse strand, counting down.
AAACAAAGTTAATAGCCATTGCAATTCTTAAAGATTGAATTTATAGCGAGGCAAATAAACTAGACTGAACAAATATGTGTAATCAAATTTCAAGATCGTAAATAAACTTGTAAATGGATTTTAGATTTGTGGGATATTAATTTTTGAAGATGAGATGAACCCTGATATTTATAACGGAGGTTAATATTTGACAGGACAATAAAAATGACACATATTTATATGAACTTGAAGAAATACCATGCATACACAAGTATGAACCTGCAAATAATCCAAAAGATGTACACCGACAAAAAGGATAGGTACAAATATAAAATCTAAGAATGATATGATGGAGAAAGCTTTACTAATTTGAGATGTCCAGTCTGCTAACCTGCTTGAGAGGGGGCATATCCAAATAGCCAATGATTTGTAATTAGTATATAGGTTACATTTCTATTTCATCAATATGAGTGTTAAAATCTGATAAGAGTGTTTTATAATGCTATCCCTTGAGATCTTTGCTTAGTTCAATGTGATTTTACTTAATCAAATGACTGAAACAACCAGTTTCCATGGAGTCTCCGGGATGGGGGGACGAGCTTTAGGGATGATGAATTAAATAATATATAAAAATTAATATTTGAGAAATTAATTACCAAAAATAGTAAAAGAAGTTGCAATTTGTCATTTAGGTAAACAATATCAGTATGTTGATGGCTTTTTATTCTGTAATAGGCAAAGGAATTTGATTTAAATAATTAAATGAAATAAATCAAGTTTCTCTAGTTCAAGGCATTCTGAAGAATAACAATGCATGAGTTGACACCATTTGCATAATGCTTGTTGAATCACACATAGAAATCAACAAAAATATAGAAATTAAATATTGAAATAATTAAACTGGAAAGCAAAACATAGAAATATCTACAGATCAATGAGTTCCTTGAGAGAAATTAAAACCTTAAAAAAGTAGAGGTTGGGGAGAAACAAATTAGAAAAAAGATTTAAGAACACGAAAACAATCCAAAGTAAAGGTTAGGGAGAAACAAATTAAAAAAAAAAAGATTTAAGAACATGAAAACAATCCAAAGTATCACAATTGGGAAAGTAACCACATTTTTGCAAAAATAAATTGAATTAAAAAAAACTAAGAACATAAAAACGACCTAAAGTATCACAATTGGGAGATAACCACATTTCACAAAAATAAACTGAAGTCAAATGATGATAAACTTTGGATCATTTAAACCGTGCCAAATTAATTTTTCCTCATGCTCAAGTTTAAATTCACTATCTTTGAACCCCAAATTTAAATCAAACTCAGGATACACCAAAATTGCGTGAACAAATGCTAAATTAGCTATGCTCAGATTGACATTTGCTACACAATTCTTCTCACAAAAATGATTAAGTCCTTACCCAAAAGTTGTTTAGATTATCTTCCCTAAATCACTAAATAACCGTTGATACAAAAATATGGCCTTCTCTGATGACTTATGACCTAAAAGATCCTTTGGAAAATAGAGTTCATCCCTATCATACTCTTCCTAGAGTTTTACTCAATTGTCAATTTCTGTTACCAAATGAATTACAGACTCTATATTTACTATTTTCTTGTTTGACTGCTACTGACTCTTAGTTTTGAGGACGTTGTGCAGTTTCCTGATTTTTTTCTGGTGGCTTTTAGTTTTCCAGCCATCCTTATTCTAAAAGAGCTGGCAACTCTCATTTTTTTGGAGAATTAATGTTTTTATTAAATTTGACTGTGTCCCTGTTTATATTGCATTTTTTACTGATAAGTTAATTTTTTTATTGAAATGCCAAATATCAATTATTATATGAATCCACGATTTGGGACTTTACTTGCAGAAGGCAGAGTACTAACAAAGATTACATCCAAACTGCGAAGCTGAAACCATTAGAAGAGTTCATTTTCTCATATTGACCACCGTTGGACCTGCATTAGAGCAAATCTGTCTGTTTGGGCTGCACATCCGTTGATCCTAATACTGGTCTTCTGCCTGCTGATAGTCTTCCTTTGATAAAGGGTTCATGCTGGCATGAAGTTGGCTGAAATCCTTATGGGAAGGAGGAAGAGATCTTAAACAAGCCACACAGAAGTTTGTCGAAGTATTGCAGGGAAAGGACACACTTTGCTTTCCCACATAAGAGAGGAAATAAGATAATTCAGTCAAGAGGGTGCAGCCAGGAAGGAAGGCGAGTGAGGGGGAGACAAAGTCTTCCAATTGTGAGTTGACAAACTACCAATGAGGAAAAAGAAAGAGGGTGTGAACAACACCAAAAAAGAATGGGCTTAAAGAATCTAGTTCCCCCTTTCTCACTTTGGTCATCCTCTCCTTTTGAACCTGGGTTTTATCTTCCTTAGGTTGACCTTCTTTACCTAACCCTCATTATCCTTGTCTTGATTCCATTCATCGGGCATTCAAGGGCCCCACATTCCTCCTAGCAAAGCTAGCCGAGATTCTATCTGGCTTGAGGGTTTCCTAGGTAGGAAGAGGGAAAGACCCTCCTATGAGCTTGACTTCACAGAATTTGACCATGTCCCACAAGACATGCCAACGAAGAAGTTGAAGAAGCAAGTTTACGTGGAAATGAATGCAGAACATGAGTTCATCATAGAGACTGCTGCCCCACCAGAAGATAAAAGCATACATGAGGTACAAGTAGAACACTTCACATTGTCTAAACTTAACCTCGGAAAGATAACACGACAGGTGGAGGCAAAACTTCTTGGAATCGCCTCGGTGAGCGCCCAAGAGAGGATGGCCAAGGATGAAAAAGACAAAGTAGCCTTAAAGGCTGAGAACCAACAGTTGAGGATGTACATTTCCAGCTTGATGCACGACACCCCGAATATCTCAGCCTTACCACAAGAATTGCTAGATCTTCCCGCAGTGTAGAACCATCAATAGGTGATGACATACGAAAAACATTTGAGAGATCAAGTGGAGGAGTTTGTTCTCAGAGGGCGATGTATACTGGCGAATCTATACTAGTTATGGGATAGAGCACATGGACTTCGTGTAGAGATTCAACAATCGAAGCAAAGAATATTAGAAAAGAGGCTAGCCGATGAGACCACCATTGCATACTTGCAAATGGCGTATCATTCAGTTTTCAGTGAAGAGAACAAGTAACACTTTTTTGCTTGGAAAAAACAATTGGCATACAAGGTGGAAGCCTATGATGCCAATTCAGTTGAACTGATTGACTACTGACGGGTTGTCGCAAATATTATCAACTTCACAAGAACGTTGATAATATCCTTCCCTCACATAGAATATCAGCGTGAGGGAGGAGAATACATAGAGCTGGTTACAGTGCAGAACCAATTCAGAGATGTCATCTGCAACACCTTCCTTGATGATACAAATGGTTGCAAGTTAGCCAAAGTGGCAGCTTTGTCTACCTAGTTCGATGAGGCAGCTGCCCAGTGAAGAGCACAAAAGATTTACTGAGAGGGGGGGTGAATCAGTAAATCAATACAAAATTTTCACCTTTTTAGCCTTCTACACAGACTTAAACTTTCATCAACATCAACTTATTGATATGAACCAATTTACACAAGTTGATACAACTTTATTGAAATAATTTAAAAATAAAATAAAATGAAGTAGGCACCAACCTACTTGACGTACGAAAGAGATGATTTAGTAGACTGCAATCTACAAGGGACACCCAAACCTCTACAATTTTAGTAGGCAACAACCTACAAGGAGCATCAACCCCTAATGCAAGGCACCAAACCTTGACTTGATGGATGAAGTAAATGTCTTCAATCAGATCTGCACTCTCCCAATCCTCCAATCTACCTTTGTGATAAAAATCTCTCACTTAGCCCACACAAGAAGATGGGTTTCTGAATATAGACCACTATCAACTTCACAACCACACATGCAACCTTGAATGAGATGTCAAATATATAAGTTGCTCAAAGATTGCAACTATTGATAATCACAACTTTTGCTTCTTCATCTTTCAGTCACACCCTTTTAGATATACCTCTTTGCTAAATCGATTTTTCGTTGATTTAATTATTTTTCTGTTTACACACAGAACTGAATTCTCCTTAAATCTCCATTTCTAAGTAATTGCATTCTTTTAAGAATATTGTTTGTGCTTTTTGGAATAGACGTATGCTTCTTTTTCAGATCTTAAGGGACACGTATGTTACTAAACCATGAGTACGTCTCAAGAAAAAAAGTCGCATCCTTTAATTTGTAGAACAACCTGAAGACATGTCTTTTCCATTTAGTCGCACCAAGTGTTTTGAAGACGTGTTTCTTTGTTAATATTCTTTATGCTTGACATAAGCTTAACCGCTGTCCTTGACATTTGTCTTTTATATTAACAAATAGTTTATTTGGCATGTCTGATTATTTTATTGATGAAATCGTATTTCCTTCATACATTCGTCTGAAGTCATATCACCGATTCCTTTAATTTCATCAATTACTACTTCATATATTCAAACTTTTGTCTTGGCAGCAGCAATATTATTATTATTCACAATCTTCACCGTTTTGATTCAATAAATCGCATCCCCCTTTCTTTTTAAAAAAAACGTTTTATATGATGCCCAAAGTCGAAAGCTTGAATTATTCAATAGCATTTTGTTTCCACAGTCCATAGTAGTGTTCTTTAAGATTTCTGGATAAACTGTGTGCATTTTTTTACATCTACGTTTCGGATCTTTCTGCTTTTCATCCTGATGATGGATCATGGAGTATGATCCGAAACGTAGATGTAAAAAAATGCACACAGTTTATCCAGAAATCTTAAAGAACAGCTTGAATTATTATCGGGTCCTCTTGAATAAAGAATTTATTGTATAATTCTTGTGATGAATTCCTCATACATCATAGCTCTACACCCTAGCACTTCATATTCTCGACTCTTCAATATGGGATGCCCGATATTTCCCAGAGTGATTTCCTGATACTGAAGATAACCTCAATTGATCTAACAGTTATATAAATATTCCATATTGTACCCACGATCTCTGCAGTAACTTCCTCCATAAATCCGTAAATGTCATGACTCATAACAATTAAATCCTCACATATCTTTAATTTAATTCAGTTTCCAGTCGGCTGTATGCATCAATGAATATAACACAATTGAGAAATCAAACTTAATACTTTTTTCTCCCAGTTCTATATCTTCCACTGAAAGCAAATAAAGCTCAAACCTTTCATTCAACATGTTTTCCTTAATCACAGCTCTATATAATATAAACTCTCACTGTCATAATTATTTTCTGGGTGATAACATTGGTTAAATTATGGATTATCTTGATTTGATTCGACTGTAATGGCAGGTTCTAACTTGCTTTGAGCACAACAGTACTTTACTCAAACAAAATTCCTTGAGCTCTTTTAATAACGACTCACCCATAGCATTTCTATCTTATTAATATAATGGCTTGTGCCAATACTTTCATTTGATATATACAATATCTTCACAAAAGATATCTCACAATCTGTTCATGAAGTCTTGTAAGCTTTTGACATCAATGACAACATTTCTAACACCCAGTGTATAGACTTTCAATATTAGCTCACGACAGGTGAAGTAATGCTAAAGCGCCACGTCGTCATTTTGCAAAGCATTAACTACCCAAAGGCTGAAGAAGTCAATGAATGGATAGAAACACTGTTGATTGGTGGTGAGTTGTAAAGGCACCAAAGGACGTCCTAACCTCCAAATGGCATTTATGGCACTTAAAGTTGACTTGATGCCCCTTTCCAGGTTAACTCCATGTCCCACAGATCATGCATGTCAGATCCCACTAATTGAGGATGTCTAATTGGCTTCCATAATTTGTGGATCTCAGATCTCCACTAAACGTGGATGTCTATTTTGAAGGCATACTTTGTATTAAAGTTCACCTTTAGTTTAGTTTCAGTCAACTGAAGTAGTTTCCAATTGACTCTTTGTTTAGTTTCAGTTAACTGAAGTAGATTTCTAGTTAACTGATTGCTCACCTACTTTTAGACATAGGAATAAATCTTGCTAATTGATTGGCAAGAACTGATTGTTAACTCAAGGAGATTTTGGGGTTGCCCACTCCTTTGAGTTCTATAAATAAGAGCCTTGAGCTTATTATTTGGTAACCTTTACTTACTATGCAAAATTGCTGCACCATTGTTGCCACAAGTTTGAAAGTGATTATTGTTCACTCTTGGATGAGAGTTAATTGGTTGATTGTAATTGTGCATGATTTCGTGCCTTTGCTGTCCCAATTTTTGTAATTCATTCAAAAAGCTTGAAGAAGGAAATCAAAGGGCACATGCAATTTGATCTAAAGTTTTGAGTTCTTCCAAATGTCTTGTGTTTATAGCTTATTTTTTCAATCTCCTCCTCGGACAGGGGTTCCTCCTCCTTGGATATTTTGTTAGTGATAGTTATCATTTGATGTTGTTTAATGGATTGTCTTTCAACCGATACTTTAGACAGGGGTTCCTCCTCCTTAGCAAGTTTGTTTTCCAAAACATTGTAATTTGTTGTTTCTAGTAAGCTGTTTCCTAGCCTATACCTTGGGCAGGGGTTCCTCCTCCTTGGTAAGTCAAAGATCCAACTTATCGTAAAGAGTGTTCGCTTGTATAAAACCTTATCCCAACGTATATCTGAGAGTTCAAAGCCTCGGCCATATTCTAAGGAGACGGTAGATTCAAGTGATCCAACCATCCATTCCCACTCCTATACCCTCATGCTTTGTTTATCTTGGGGAGATAGGATAGATTAAAAGCTAGTTTAGTCGTAGTTAAGATATGTAGAAACCAGAGAAAAGCTTAGCTACGGCGCATTGTGTTTGTGCACCCTTGTGTCCTACCGCTGAGTACAAAAAGATAAGAACCTTAGTCTACTCTACCCTTTCTTACACATTACATTAGCAAAGAGAGATCTTCCTCTCTATAATCCGTAGGAGCAATACTATAACAATTGCAATAGCTGACCATTTCCAATAAGCGCTGCAGAGGTGCTAATTGAAACACCAACAAAAGCTACGACCCAAACCCCAAGTAATGATGCTCAAATCACTTGCTTCACCAACGCCTAAGCCTCTTATTTCCAACGTCCAAAGTCTCACTCCCAAACTCCACACGTGCTGGCCAAGTCAAGGGGATTTTTGTAGCAAGAGGGCGATCTCTCTTAGAAATTCGTTCCTCTTCTAAAAATCAATGCCACCACAAAAAAATGCATTCTTGTGCTCTTTGGAATCAGGTTAGAATAGGTTTTAGTATGAAACAATACCCAGAACATAATCCTCAACCAAGACTGAGCTATGAGCCAAAAACCAGGTTTAGGTCTATTTTACAAACACCTAGAAACTGATATAAATCACTCCAAAACCTTCAAAAACCACACCAAAACTGAAAGCAATCGAAAGCACACCAAAACACCTAAAAGTACTAAAAAATCTTCATCATTTCTTTCATCAAATTGAACTTTTGAAGCTCTTGTGATCTTAGCTGATAAAAAACACCAATATTTGATTAGGGTGGATATTCCACCACCAAAACCAGCCCAAGCGAAGGAGGGGTTTCGTCCTCAATTTGCAGCCCAAGCGACCTCAAAACAATCTGGCAACATTTCTCTATGTCGTCAAAGCAAAGATGTGAAGATAAGAGCCAAACTCAGAATATAAGCAATTAGGGTGATGGACTCCAAAATTCTCTTAATTTCACCCTAAAACCCAATGCCTTTCTCCTCATTGAAATATTTAATATTTTAAAATATTTTTCCCTCTCCTTTAGGCATCCACTTCAAGGAGACATTAAAATATTAATAAAGCTTTTAAAAACAACTTGAAGTCTTTCACTAGGCACGAGGTACTTTTCAATGACCACTTTTACCCCTCACTTAATTTTATAATATACTTTATAAAATAACTTAAGTGGTCGAATTAAGCAAATATTAAAACTACAACCTTAGGCTCTCTGACAATAAATTGAGTGATAATGCTGTTGCGAGTACACTGGCCTGGGACCAACTTCCCCAAAGGTGACTTACTATAAATAGCACTGCTATAAATAGTAAGTATTTGCCAAACACCCAAACTGAGTGAAACTGAAGACCATAGAGGAATACTATGACCAACTAAAGATTGCAACATCGAGACCGGCCATTGGTATAAATAGAAACCCCTCGGGAAACCCCAACACAAAATATCAATGTTGGCAACTAAGCCTCCTAACCACATCAACTAGCCTACGGGAACTTTGGAAGAGGCTAATTGAGTCACTGCACTGTTGAGGAGCGAGAAGGGGACATTACAATGTGCGGTACAACCTTCGGTTGCATTAGAAGAAGGTACAAGGGCTGAGTTTACATGAAGCACTTGACCTTGATGACATTGATAATTTGATCCATTCTTAGATTGGATTGCCGAGCCTGATGAGGTCAATGTGGAACCTGTTAACGTATTTGCAGCGTCGGTTGATCCTTCCAGCTCACTAAGAGAATATTAAACTGAATATAGCCTTTGGCTATTCATTTAACACTCATTATTCCGTGCCTTATAATCTGGCCGACATAAAAGTTATTTGGTTATTTATTAAAGGCCGACATGTGTAAAAGGATTTTTATATTGCATTGAGGCCGACACATAATGGTCTTGTACATATTCGACTCCAATTTGTTCATTCCACACATACACACTTCTTCGACTGTTCTTCCACCGTCCAACTTAGTCAAGTGCATCACTACAGCGATCTAGAGGAAATCGTCCTTATAAAAGGCGAACATAGCATTGAGATCTCAACATATAGAAGTTCAGTCTGATCACTCACACAAGGGCGCACAGGTCAGAGACTAACAGTGCGAGTTTAGAAGAATCATAAAGTGCGAATATACATGAATACTGCTGTGCGAGTTTAGGAGATTCATGAAGTGCGAATATACTGCTGTGCGAGTAAAGTGCGAATATATATTGAACATTGATGTTATTACAGTGCGAATTCGGGAGAATTTCAATACGAATACAGTAAGCATTCAAGTGTGAACTTATTACAAGAACCGAACTCACTCAGCACAAGCGGATCATCAGTTCAACATTAGATAACAAGATTTGTATCACCTCATCTCCAAGAGCGCTTGATCAGAACAGATGCCAAGGTATGAGCATGCATAAAGTAATAATGGGCGAACTTCTGTAAATGCATACACTGTCTCTAACAGGTGCGAATCTCCTGTAAGTCTTCAATCTGTCTAGAAGAAGGTTGTCTCAATATCAGATTGTACAGATTACTATGTGCTAATACATCTGTCAAGGGTTCATGAACATTGGTCTTGAATTAGACCTCACTGTATATGTGATCTGTTGTTGTTAATTTTACATATAAGAGAGATCTTTCGTTGCTGGGTTTTTCTCCCTCAAGAGGAGGGTTTTCCCAGGGTATATGCTGTGTTGTCTAATTTCTGATTTAAATTCTCTGTGCACATAATCTGTTTATTTAATTTTAACATGGTATTAGAGCAGGCTTGAGGATCGTGAACAGATTATTATAATTCAGCATCTCCCTGTTGTTCACTCATCCTTCTCAGCCAAGATGGTGAATGGGCTGAAGGTTGAAGACAAACTTGAAGGTGTAACTAATTTCACTTCATGGAGATTCAGGATCATGCTCGCCTTGTGTGAAAATGATTTGGGTGACCTCTTGGAGCCTAGTGCCTCTGAACCTGAGGAGGCAGAAGAAAAGAAGGAGTGGCTGAAGAAAGACATCAAGGCAATGAAGATTCTGGTTGACTCAGTCAAGGACCACATTGTTCCTATCATTTCTAAGTTGAAGACAGCAAGAGATATGCTCAAGACCTTGGAAGAGATGTATGAACAACACCAGCCGTGCCCTTGCACTAAAACATCAATTGCATCATGTAAAGATGGCAAAGGGAGAGTCAGTTACTGCATACTTCATGAGGATTTCAAACTTGAGAGACCAGCTCTCTACAATTGGGAATATAGTTGATGATAAGGACTTAACCATGCTCGCCCTCAATGGGCTGCCTTTGTCTTGGGAATCCTTCATTCAAGGAATCAGTGCAAGATCGAAATTGCCTAAGTTTGATCGCCTAAGATCTGATTGCATTCAAGAAGAATCAAGGTTAGTGGCAAGAGGAGTCGGTCAAAGTTCAAAGAATGAAGACATTCATGTCCTTGCTTCGCATGTCTCAAAGAAAAAGGAAAGAGATGGAAAGAAAATTTTCTTCAAGAGAAATCGGGACAAGGGAAATGACAATGCACCTCCACCCAAGAAGAAAAGGGATATGTCCAAGATTCAATGCTTTAGGTGTGATGAGTTTGGACACTTCGCCAAGGATTGTCCAACTAGGGCTAATCAGCATGCTTCATTTGCAGATGCAAATAAGTCCTCTCCTCAGAAGGACTCCAAGGAATTTCTATTTTGAATTATGGGCCTGTGTTCAAACCATAGAAGTTGCATGTGCTTAAAATCAGAGTATTTTACAGTATTCTTTATTTATTGTATCTTGGACATTGCGTAGTTAGTATGAGAAGGTTGTTACTTCTCTTAACTTGTGATTTCTAGGTAAAAGATTCTTAGAATACTTCAATTTATCTATTTTTGAGCTGATCTAGACTATTTATGTAAATCTTTTTGATGTATGTCTTTGAGTTAAAATCAGCAAAAGAGAAGAAATTGGTATCCTTTCGTTGTGATAGGTTGATCACATCGATACCCTTCTCCTATGCATGTGCTGCAATAGAATCTGGAACTCTTGAGAGAGTTGATTCTACATGCTAATCATTTAATGCATTTAAAGAAATCTGCAGCTGTGCAGATTATTCTTTTATTGTGCAGAGTTAGGCACTCTCAAGAGGAGCAAACAAACGGATGAACGAAAGAGCTATGACAGAGATAAGTTCCTTTATCCCTTCATCTTGATTTCTTTTAGAATGATCTGATTATTCATGTTTTAAACATTAGCCATAAATTCCTATAGTGAAACAGCAAAACTGTATGATTCTAATAATCAAAATTGTTGGTAATCTCCTTCTGAATGTTTTGTGAACAGCTAGAAGCTGAAAAGTGATGAGAGACTTCTTAGCAAATGCTGAAGTAGGGATCAAGAGGGAGTTCTGTACTTTACTGAGAAGAAGTGTAGGTTACAGCATCACAAGGTCAAGTATATAAAGATTCAGAGGGAGCCTACTGAAGCCATAGCAGATGATTGTGCTACTGACCAGAAGGGAACCTCTAGCAATCACTTCAATTGAGTTCCACTATGAAGAAGAAAGCAGTCTTCTGTGGCACTACACACAGAGAAGGCCAAGTACACTTCAGTTGAGTTCCACTATGAAGAAGAAAGCAGTCTTCTGTGGCACTACATACAGAGAAGGCCAAGTACACTTCAGCCTGTGAGGCAGCTCGAGAAGCAGTACAAATCCGGTGCTTCATGACAGCTCCAAGCATATTGAGATCAAGTACTGCTGAAGGCTGTACAAGTTGAGGTACATCAGCACTGATGAGCAGATGGCAGATATTCTCACCCAGTTTCTCACCAAGACAAAGTCCATACACTTTCGAGACAAGCTTGGTATGGTGGAGAATCCAGCCTTGACTGAGTATGAGTCTCAGTATCAGTGAGCCTTGCTTAATGAGTTCTTCTCTGTGAGAGAAGTTCGAGGTGAGATCCCTTGTCAATGCATTTTCTTCTGTGACGGAAGAATTTGAGGTGAAAGCCCTTGTTTCCACCCTCTGAGCTGAGTCATGGTGGATGTCATGTGTGCGACTCCATGACATATGGTGTACTTGTGTTTCACCCTCTGGGAGAGCCATGGTGATGATGGACACTTGTACTTACTATTGCACTTTCTTCTGTGACGGAAGAATTTGAGGTGAAAGCCCTCGTTTCCACCCTTTGAGCCGAGTCATGGTGGATGTCATGTGTGTGACTCCATGACAACATCACGTGAGAGAGTCCGTGATGTTCTTGCACTTCACCCTCTGGGAGAGCCATGGTGAAAGTCACGATGGAAGTGACAACATCTCGCAAGTGACGAATAATTGTGCATACCACACATGGGTGTAGCCATGATGGTTGACATCACATTGAGGTGATGCGCTTTCACAATGAGATGATAAGTTCCTCTCTATGCGTGGGCATAGACATGATGGTCAAATACCACAATAAGGTGATACACCACTTCACACATGGATGTAGTCATGATATTTATCACCTTGAGGTGATACTTCTCTCTTTATATCTGACTGTAGGAGATGATGGATAATGGATATCATATTGAGATGTTTGTGCAGCTGGAAGTTCTCTCCCTAGCTGAGAGGGAGTGTTAACGTATTTGCAGCGTCGGTTGATCCTTCCAGCTCACTAAGAGAATATTAAACTGAATATAGCCTTTGGCTATTCATTTAACACTCATTATTCCGTGCCTTATAATCTGGCCGACATAAAAGTTATTTGGTTATTTATTAAAGGCCGACATGTGTAAAAGGATTTTTATATTGCATTGAGGCCGACACATAATGGTCTTGTACATATTCGACTCCAATTTGTTCATTCCACACATACACACTTCTTCGACTGTTCTTCCACCGTCCAACTTAGTCAAGTGCATCACTACAGCGATCTAGAGGAAATCGTCCTTATAAAAGGCGAACATAGCATTGAGATCTCAACATATAGAAGTTCAGTCTGATCACTCACACAAGGGCGCACAGGTCAGAGACTAACAGTGCGAGTTTAGAAGAATCATAAAGTGCGAATATACATGAATACTGCTGTGCGAGTTTAGAAGAATCATAAAGTGCGAATATACATGAATACTGCTGTGCGAGTTTAGGAGATTCATGAAGTGCGAATATACTGCTGTGCGAGTAAAGTGCGAATATATATTGAACATTGATGTTATTACAGTGCGAATTCGGGAGAATTTCAATACGAATACAGTAAGCATTCAAGTGTGAACTTATTACAAGAACCGAACTCACTCAGCACAAGCGGATCATCAGTTCAACATTAGATAACAAGATTTGTATCACCTCATCTCCAAGAGCGCTTGATCAGAACAGATGCCAAGGTATGAGCATGCATAAAGTAATAATGGGCGAACTTCTGTAAATGCATACACTGTCTCTAACAGGTGCGAATCTCCTGTAAGTCTTCAATCTGTCTAGAAGAAGGTTGTCTCAATATCAGATTGTACAGATTACTATGTGCTAATACATCTGTCAAGGGTTCATGAACATTGGTCTTGAATTAGACCTCACTGTATATGTGATCTGTTGTTGTTAATTTTACATATAAGAGAGATCTTTCGTTGCTGGGTTTTTCTCCCTCAAGAGGAGGGTTTTCCCAGGGTATATGCTGTGTTGTCTAATTTCTGATTTAAATTCTCTGTGCACATAATCTGTTTATTTAATTTTAACAGAACCAAGGATGAATTATGATGCTTTAGTTGAGATAGAGAGGGAGGCAGTGGCAGCTGAATGGGAAGCAATGGTGGCAGCATATGAGGAGGAAGAAGGCGAGCTTGGTCAGCCAATAGAGGCAGTTTCTTCACACACAACACTTGATCCTATCACTATGGATGAGGCACCTATTGAGGCTGGTTTTGAGGCTCCTATTGAGGACACTGCAACTATACCATCTACTTCAGCACCACCCACACAGCAACGACAAAAGCTTTTGAGTTTCAGTCGTAGAAGAAATTTATGATAGATAATTTTTATTGATACCGAAACTTGAAGTTGATATGTATTCAAAAGTTGAACTTGTTTTTTGGTCTATGATACATTGATGATTGATATGTACTAAAGTTTTAAACTCTATTTTTGGTTTATATATGATGAGATAAGTTGATACATTGATCATTGATATGAATTAAACTCTAATTTTGATTTATATATGATGAAATCAGTAATATGTTCTAAAAATTCTGTTTCTGTGTGTTTTTGAAGAATATTTTAAAAATTGTGTATTTTCAAATGTTTGATAAATTTTCCAAGTTATTGCTGAGTTTTTCCCTGAGTTTTTGTGGAGTCCCGAGTTTTCAAAATTTTTGGGCCTGCCGAGTTATTGCCAAGTTGGAGTTTTTCAACTATGGTTGTAGCAATGTGAGCTTTTCTTTTATGTGCAAAAGCTGAGAGTTCCTTTCCAATGTTTAAATTGCCAAGCCAGCAGAATCATCTTTCTGCAAACAGCATTTGGCAATACAAATGCAACTACTGATGCATTAGAAAAGAATTATACATATGTATCGTATTTTGTCAAATTATTTTTTGAATTTTCTGTATGTTTTTTAATTTGTAGAATTATTTTAGTTATGAATGCTTCTTTTGGATACTTTGGTGGGATTTTTTACCTTCAAAATGCTTGTTGGTAAGTGATCTTTGCTGTGTCTTATATGTTTTCTTGCCAAATCTATGAATATATTCCATTTATATCAATTTTTGTTATATGCTATACAGATTAGTGAAGAAGCTGCTGAAAGTATTCGTTCACTGGTGACTGAATGGTATGATTGCTCAATGCTCTTCATTAATTCCCTAGTTTTTTGGTATCTGTTACTTAATTTGCCTAATTCTAAATTATAGTTGTCGGTAAACTCCATTTTGGGAACATAGACAATGTACCAGTCTCTGTACCCAAAATTTCCAGTGAATCATTTTCATATAAAATAGCCGTCTCCTTATTCATTTAACTTGCGTACCCTAATTTGATTGTCATCCCCGTCTCTGTACCAGTACCGGTACCCTGCGTCTCCCGGCAACTATGAATTATCTAAATCTGTTGGAGTTTTGGGTTACACATAATTTATTTCTATATTATTCCAAACAGATTACCAATTGAATATAGAAAATCCCTCTTAATATCTATAATTAAAGTATGTTTTTATATGAAAGTATAAAACTGCCGAAAGCTAGATGAAATATATTATTGTCTGAGAAGGTTGTAGGAGCTATATTATTTATTTAACTTTCCATGGTTATCTGGAGACTTATACCCTGACCCTTGGTACTTGTCTCCCATATTAGAAGCATGTTACTGTCTCAGAGGACCCGTACAGGGATGTCTCTGGATATTAAGACACTTAACATGAAGTGTCTTTGCATCTCTATACATCTCCTAGAATCATTCCTTTGAAATTATGAAACTTCCTATTGAGTTTTCTTGTATATATCATGTAAAGTAAATTAAGTTTCCTAAAGTGCTGATATGTGGTTTTCGCAAAGATTTTCTGTAGCAGAAAATCTTCTTATTGGATCCCAAATAGGATAGTACAAAGAAAAACAGTAATAAGGCTGACAATGTGTACATGCAATGAAGTATTATCAGTTGATTAAAAATATAATCATCTCTGAGGATCCTTTGAACCATGTTTCTAAAATAATGGCATTTCCCTCCCAGTCTGTTTCTACAATCTCCAAGTGATTATTGTTAATTTTTTATCAAAAATCAATATAATTAATATTTACTTTTGTTGACATCTATTTCAATATTTTAAAATGTTAAATTCTTTAATTGTTAATTATTTTAGTATTTTGCATTCTTTAAAGTTACATATCCGTTTTATGATCTTTATTCGTAGATTAAATTATAAATTTTTTAAATTTTTCTGTCTCCGATTTTTTTTTTTGGAAATGATGTTCTGTTACCGGTATCTTTTCTCATCTCCCATGCCAGTATCAGTCCCAGTTTCCTGGTAGCCATCAACTTCTATGATGTTTATCTAGTGAGATTATCCAAGTTATTTACACATTATAAACAGTATGCATGATTACAATAGTTCTTCTGATTATTATCCTTGTACGAAACTAGTGATCAGAACCTTTCAGTTTTATTTTGGTTGTCAGCAGTTGGTCAACAAACTAATTTTCTGAGATTGTTCTTTTCATCTTCTTCTTTTTTGGGCTAAAATTAAAAACTTATATTAAATATCTTTCAACAAAATGCACTTCACATATTGTCACCTGAAACTAAATACAAAAATAAAGATCTTTGATAGATCATTTGGACAGTTGCACATTGATCTGCTACAAATTTTATAGCTATGCCAGAATTAAGAAAAGTCCCCTGAACCATTCTTCTGCTCCTAGGGCCAGCCAGCTTTACGTAGCTGTAGTCATCCTTGACAAAGGAATTGCAAATATAAATTGTGACATGAAGGCTGATGTTATCTGAGGCAGCAAAATCTGTGGAACCAGAGACAAAACAGGCAGGCTCCTCCCCAACGATGAATCCAGCTTCTCAAAAGCATTCAAAACAGGTCTGGTAGCTCTCCTGTTACACATTGTTATCATACACAACATACTACCCTAAATAGTTTCCAAAAGAACAGGAACAAACATACTATTCGAACTTAAGAAAAGAAGAAAGTAACAGGTAGGTGCATTTTGTTGAGCTGGCATTTCTGCTGGAACCTTGTCCATGGTGCCTTGGGCATCCCATCCCTATTAGCACTGAAAGATGCATTCTTAGAGGAATTGATTGTCATTTTGTTGTTCTTATAGTTGTATGACTGGGTTCCCATAACCTTAACAAATAAAAAGATGGGCTTCACAAGGTGATCATTACAACTTACAAATAACTCCAGCTCTGGTTTCACTAATAATCTCCTTCGAGGCTTCACCTGTGTTTAGCTTCCACCAATCCCTGGTGTGGAGAATCTTTTTTACTTAGCAATTAAGCTGTCTAGAAACCTCATTATTTGGGGATTGTTCATTCATGATGAGAGCTGTTTAAGCTATAACTTAACAGCAGTTGTAGTGTAGCTATATGCGGAATAGTGGTAGAGAAGTTGATGGGTCCAAGTCACTTGTAAGGGTGATCAAACGGTATGTGTAGCATAATTCACTCCTAATTTGACTAAAAATTTGCATATAGAAAAGTAACTTACTTGTCATGTGTAAATAGCTTGGATATAAAACCTAAATGTACTGTTGCCAGAATTTAGCTAAATTTGAGTAGCAGTTCATATCAAGATTGATAGAAGCATGAGCTTATACTAATCATCTAGTGTAAATTGACAAAATGTTGTAGTTTATATGCAAGCCTTTTCAAATGATTTTGTGATAGCATCTTAAATGTAAAACTGCCGCCGTTAGATCTCTTATTGGATGAAGTATCTCTTGAATCATATTCAACTATTAGTGTACATGGACTGCAAACCCTCCTATTAGATAGTAAAAAGATCTTTGCATGAACTAAGTTGAAGAGAGTGCCTTTTCCATCTATCGTACAATTATTTACAATAAAAGTGAAGGACAAATAAAAAGAGCAAATTAGGATAGACATTGGCATGGGACAAAAACTTAAGTGTAGTATCACTCTCTAAGTGGGAGGGAATGTGGAGAAAAGTAATATACAGGGCTTTCTAATGAGAATTTGAGTTAACTGTAAACAAGCATTTTGTAAATATGTATCATGGATATGTTCTCACTCCACATCTTATTTAGTTGGATAATCCAACTACATGAATAGTTGAACAGTTGAACTAAAGTGTATCATTATCTCACATATTTCTCTTGGACTTTGCATATGCCTGGCCTTAGACTTACTGCAATCGACTTCTCTTGATTTATTTATTTATTTCCTGTAGTTAAAAGTGTAAAGAATACAAGCTTGTGGGCATTGCTCTTGCTTTCTGTTTCCTTGAGTTTGTGCACATATCATTGATATCCTAGCCGCATGAGGTGTGTATTGAATAGCTGAACACCCACATTTAATTCAAGGATTTTCATATTGTTTGTACTAGGTTTTCTCCATCAGGGTATTATCTTGTGGGCATTCCTCTTGTTTTCTATTTCCTTGAGTTTGTGCGCATATCATTGATATCCTAGTTGCATGAGGTGTGTATCGAAGAGCTGAATACTCGCATTGTAATGAGCTACCTTGTTCTGTATACAATTTTTTTTTTCCTCAACTGAATTACTCCGGCAATTCATCAAACAGTTTGCTTTGTATGGTGTTCTGAATTTAAGCTTCAATATTATTACACCCAACTGAAAAGGGTTTATTTGTTATTCACATACTTACAGTTTCTTTATAAATTCAAATTCGTAATGCAGTTATTCCCAACACACCAGGTGCACAACACTGAACGAACCAACTCAGAAATTTGATAACCAATATTTAAAAAAAAAACCTCACGATATCCTTAATATCTCCATTTGGTATCTTTATAACCTGAAACTGGCCATTCTGAGTGTCACAACCCATCCACAACACCCGGCACCTACGTCACAGTAGTGGCTCATTCAATAATTGAAACGTTGAGATATCAGAAGCTATAAATCTTTATATTAAACTGGTGGCACAATAATGATCACAACTTCTAGTTTCTCACGGCAACTCCAAACATCTAACTTGAATATTTGCATTTCTTTACAGCACAACTCCTTTAAACAATAATCCCGAACCCTTAATTTTTTCCCATGCTAGCTGAGTCCTCCTGTAACTGTGGCTTATTCACGGGATATGCTGATTATGAAGCCGTAATAGCAATCAAATAAGGTGTTGATCCTATTTTAACCAACATAGCTCTACTTTCCAGAATGATGGTTACACAGCATGGTTATAAACTTCTAGTCTTGAACATTCATACTTACAACAACCTCAGCTATTCAAAGCTCTAAAGACATCCACAACATCAAATATTTAATTTGTTCTTAAAGCAACAGCTTGTGTTCCAATAAAGAATGGCTTTTCACATTCCACATCTTCAAGAGATACTAGATACGAATTCTTTGAGGTGGTGACTAGCTCACAGGTTTTCGAATTATTGAGGATTACCTGTTTCTTCATGCAACTCCACCAAGGCTACCACGACAGCTCTGTTGATCTTTAGTCTAGCCCAACTTTATTTAAGGAAAAGGCATCTATTTACTCTCTTTACCAAACTTGAAGAACTTCCTCTTCCTCACTATCTTCCCGAAGCTTTGAGGAATGACAAGAACTGTTAATATGCCATGACGTATGTATGAATATCTACACTCAAGAAACTCACTTCTACCTTCAAAATAACGACACTTCTCCAATTGCAATTAATAAATAGTTTCATTAAAATAGCTCCCGTCTCAGCTTTCCAAAAGTTCGCTACAGGAAAGGATATCCAATATATTAAGAGTCATGACCAGCTTCCCTCAAATACCATTATAAGGGAAGTTGACTCTTCAATTACCATAAAGAGATCCACAAAATTTCATAACCATTATTTACTTGGTGTTTCCCTTTTGAAAACCTCAGAAATAAGCAACAAATACCATACATAAATCTGAGACTTAGTTCATTTGGAACGACCAACAATTTATTTGTCCCTAGAAAAATCTCTGCAATTGCCTAAACTTAAAAATCTTACTGAGTCTTTGAAGTACAAATTATCTTTATTGGATTGTCTTCATATACCACATCTTCAAAAACTTTATTACTTTCACCAATTTGAGCACCAACACAACCCTTGCAGTGAAACTATCAACCACCATCCAGGGTGTATTTTCCAACACCAAAGATGATATTCTCTGTGAGAAGGATTCCGTCCTCACAAAGTTTTGGATGAACTCCAGCCAAATACCAAGGTTACATGGGGACACGTCCCTTGCCCCAAAACCCCTTGTCCTCGTCCCCTGCCGTACCGGGGACGGGGGGACGCAAAGGGGACGTCCCCCTGCTATCCCCGAAAATGTAAAATCCAACGGAAATGCCAGGAAACGTTTCCTTCACTTTGGGGACATTTCCCCGTCCCTAATATAGACTGGGGACAGCTTGGGGACGGTTCCCTGTACCGGGGACGGCTAGCCGTCCCTTGCAAGCTGCAAGTCAAAATATATTAAAAAACAATTAAAAAATGATTTTTTAAAGGTTTAGTTCCTTCGTGTGGGGCCCACCAACTGTTTAATGTTTTAATTGTTTGGGCTAAAGTCTGAAAAAGACTAAATATTAAATCTTTTAGTTCCACTCTTGCCAGAGGATGATAGTGACTCAGATAGTTCTGAGTTTTTGGATATTCATAGCCCAAATGAGGCTTAATTTCATAGACTGTTGTATTTAATATTTTGATTTTCATGTTTGAACTTTGAGACTTTTGAATACATGTTGGAGACATTTGGATATTTCATATTGATAGACCATGGTTTTATTGATGTTTGATACTGCTGTGATAAATTTTATAATGTTTTAATGACATTTCTTATGCTGTTATTAATTTATTGACATATCTATCTCTCTTTCCCTCTCTCTCTAATATATTAATAAAATTTGAAAAAATCATATATATATATATATATATATATGTATTTTGTATGTCGCCATCCCCTGCCGTCCCCTAAAAATTGCCCCTTAGGAAACGTCCTAGAAATGCGTCCCCCGCCGTCCCCTCGTTCCCGTTCCCGAAAGGCCGTGGAACATAGCCAAATACTTGTTTCACAAAAACAAATCCAACCTACTAACAATAAGCTCCTCCATTCTTTTATTCACCTCCTTGTAACTCTTGGTGATTGTTCAAATTGTCCTCTTTTGCCTTTTCAATTCTAATTTTGTCTTTTTGAGAATTTACTTTTAAAAGAAACTTAATTTATTTAGCTTTTTCAAACTTAGTTACTTTTGGATTATTAATTTAAGTTGTCCCCTTTTAATTCAACTGATTTCGACAACTTAAATTAATAATTTACCTTTATGCTCACTCTTAAAAATGGGGACATTACAGTCTGCCCTTCTCAAATATTGCTTGTCCTCAAGCAATGTCAACACAACCACAAACCACCTTTTTGAGACAACTTGAAACCCTCTGTTATTCTAGGATCCCAGATGAATCTCCCGAAGAAATCACCACGCTGTTGCTACGCCACTTTGATAAAAACAATCAGCCCTTCATACCAAATCTGAGCTCGCCCTTCTTGTGACCTCGCAAAACTGTCAAGCTTTGCCTCCAAATTGAAATACCTCTAAATTATATCTGAAAATTCTGCCACACTTCGCTGCCATATAATCAACGGATTTTGTATGTAAGTGACAAAAATATTATGTTGGCTGATTGGAAAGCGAACAACAGCCTCAAATCTGCACTTTTGCCTAAAGCCTATTTGATCAACCCCAATTTTAGTTATACCTAGATCCCAAATTTCTTATTCATCACCAACCAAATTCACACAAACAACGTCATGGCTGCTGTTAACACTCGTAGAATCCACACTTTCTCCGTTCCTTTCAGTGGTGTCTTCATAAGTTTCATATACACTTTTATTTAATTCTGTATTCTCATCAACACCTGCTGAATTATGAAGTGTAGCACACTGAAAATTGACTTCAATACCTGTTATATCTGCTATATCATGGCTGCAATCTGCTTCTTCATATGGAAATTGATCCTCAAACTTTAAAAATTCATGTTCAGAATGTAGTTCCCATTTCTATCAGCATGTCGAACCTCTCTAAAATGATAAGTGCTAGAATCATTATGCAACATTTCATCAACATGGAATTCATTATTCCCTTCAACAATCTGTTTGATCTCCATTGTCCTCGTTTCACTTCCTTGTTCCTTGGATTTAGTTGCACAAAAACTGAAATTTTCTGCTTTGCATAAAGAAAAGGGAGCCATACTTAATTGTAAGCGAAGATCATCAGCCTCTTTTTCCTTGTCTTCAACATTCTTCACAGCTAGATCCCTGTCCTTAAGCAATTGCACATAATCTGTTTTCATTATTTCCAAAGCCTTTTTGATAGTGTACAAGTGAGTATGAGAGACTCCCCTTGCAACTCCCTTTTGCCTCTCCTCAATTTGAGCTTCCCAAATGAGTTCTTCAATGACATTATGTGTATAATCAAAACGTGATAGGGCTGCAACAATCATATCTTTGGTAACTTTCATCTTTCCCTTCAAATCACATGACTCATTGGGCAAAGGATCATTCTCAACATCGGGCAACAATATTTCTGATTTCTCTTCCATATCATGGCTTTCAGTATCAGCTACATCCTCATGGAAAAATTCATACTTTGAAGTTTGAATAACACTAAACTCAAAAGGATTTTCTTCCATGATTATAATCTCTTTTTCAACCATTTGTTGCTCACATGTCAAGGTACCTTTTCCCTTAGAATGTTTTGTTATAAACTCTCCATGAAAGGCTTCAACTTCTCCTCATATTGTTTGAAAACTTTGTAAATCAATCTATATGCAACTGTAATAATAACTTGTTTTTGCTTCAAAACAACCAATAACATAGATAGAATGGGCTGAGAAATAACATCACATTCATCAATAACCAAAATCATAATTGTTTGCATGGCTGCCATAACATTTTCAGTATGTTATTTTCTAATTGTAGCAAGGAAATGGTGAAACATTTTGTAAATCAAATCATCTAATTCCAAGTCTAACATGATGTTTCCCAGTCTGAGTTTTGCAAATGTTCAAGTAAGAACACCTTCCTAGAAAAAATGGAAACATTTAATATCATCCAAATCTTGGAAACTATCCACCATCAATTTGATTACCTCTTTCATTGTGTCATCATGATAAGGAACTTCAGGTGCCAATATTCTTAAGACCTCACTCAAACAAGCAACAACTAGCAATCTTACCTCTTCATCAGTATGTCCCAACCACCTGTGCTGACGCAAAGAAGTCACAGTAGGAACAATAGCTAACTGCAACAAATTCGAAGGTGACTGCTCAACAACGATAAAAAATTCTTCTACTTTTTTCAATGTGACCAAAGCATCATTCCTTGATTGGCATAAGCTACCGAGTTTACTACCTGATTCGTGGAGTGATTTGGCCTACCATTTTCTATCTCCAGCTGCCATGCTTCAAACCAAAACTCAATTCTGAATTACCCAGCAGGCTGCAGAAACTTTTTGAGCTCTCATACCAATCTAATGAGCTACCCTGTTCTGCATACAATTTTTTTTTTCCCCACTCAAGCATTTCGTCAAACAGTTTGCTTTGTATGGTGTTTGAATTTAAGCTTCAATATTATTACACCCGATTGAAAAGGGTTTATTTATTATTCACATACTTACAGTTTCTTTATAAATTCAAATTCTTAATGCAGTTATTCCCAGCACACCAAGTGCACAACACTGAACGAACCAACTTAGAAATTTGATAACCAATATTTATATTTTTTAAAATTCACGATATCCTTAATATCTCTGTTTGGTATCTTTATAACCTGAAACTAGCTATTCTGAGTGTCACAACCCATCCATAGGAGTGGCTCCTTCAATAATTGAATCGTTAAGATATCAGAAGCTATAAATCTTTAGATTAAATTGGCGACACGATAATGATCACAACTTCCAGCTTCTCATGACAACTCCAAACATCTCACTTGAATATTTGCACTTCTTTACAACACAACTCCTTTAAAAAATATCTCGAACCCTTAATTGTTTCCCATCCTAGTTGAGTCCTCCTGTAACCGTGGCTCATTCACAAGATATGCTGATTATGAAGTGGCAAAAGCAATCAAATAAGGTGTTGAGCCTATTTAACCAACATAGCTCTACTTTCCAGAGTGATGGTTACACAACGTGGTTATAAACTTCAAGTCTTGAACATTCATACTTACAATGACCTCGACTATTCAAAGCTCTAAAGACATTCACAACATCCAATATGTAATTCGTTCTTAAAGCAACGACTTGTGTTCCAATAGAGAATGGCTTTTCACCTTCCACATCTTCAAGAGATACTAGATACAAATTCTTTGAGGTGGTGATTAGCTCATAGGTTTTCGAATTATTGAGGATTACCTGTTTCTTCACGCAACTCCACCAAGACTACCATGGTAGTTCTATTGATCTTTAGTCTGGCCCGACTTTATTTAAGGAAAGGGCGTCTATTTACTCTCTTTCCCATACTTGAAGAACTTCCTCTTCCTCACTATCTTCCCAAAGCTTTGAGGAACGACAAGAACTGTTAATATTCCATGACGTATGTATGAATATCTATGTTCCAGAAACTCACGTGTACCTTCAAAATAACGACACTTCTCCAACTGCAATTAATAAATAGTTTCATGAAACTAGCTCTCGTCTTAGCTTTCCAAAAGTTCACTACAAGAAAGGATATCCAATATATTAAGAGTGACGACCAACTTCCCTCAAATACCACATTATAAGGGAAGTCGACTTTTCAATTACCATAAAGAGATTCACACAATTTCATAACCATTGTTTACTTGATGTTTCCCTTCTGAAACCTCACAAATAAGCAACAAACATCATACATAAATCTGAGACTTAGTTCATCTAGAATGATAGACAATTTATCTATCCTTACAGAAATCTTTGCAGTTGTCTAAACTCAAAAATCTTACCGAATATTTGAAGTACAAATTATCTTTATTGGATTGTCTTTATATACCACAGCTTTTAAAACTTCATTACTTTCACCAATTTGAGCACCAACATAGCCCCTGCAGTGAGACTGTCAGCCACCATCTAGGGTGTATCTTCCAACACCGAAGATGATATTCTCTGTGAGAAGGATTCTGTCCTCACAAAGTTGTGGATGAATTCCAGCCAAGTACCTGTTTCACAAAACCAAGTCCAGCCTATTAACAATTAGCTCTTCCATTCTTTTATTCGCTTCCTCCTTGTAACTCCTAGTGACTATTCAAATTCTCCTCTTTTTTCCTTTTCACTTCTAATTTTTTCTTTTTGAGAATTCATTTTTAAAAGTAACTTAATTAATTTATTTAGCTTTTTCAAACTTAGTTACTTTTCCACTATTAATTTAAGTTGTCCCCTTTTAATTCAACTGATTTCGACAACTTAAATTAATAACTTACCTTTATGCTGTCTCTTAAAAATGGGGACATTACACACATTTAATTCAAGGGTTTTCATATGGTTTGTACTAAGTTTTCTCCATTAGGGTATGCTTTTGCACTTATGAGTGCACTGCTTTGAATGCTCCTCTATCGAAAACTTTGTGCATCACTCTTGTTTTAGGGCCACTAATGGCTGCACATTGCTAGCTGAAACTGCCATTGAAAGTGTCCTTGCTGATTTTTTTGATGCTTTGCATCATTCTTCTTATAGTAACTGTTTGTCAGTTACAATTGTCATACAAGAGATTCATCAATACCAACCAAGACAAGGTACTAGGAGCATTGTGAAATCTTCTGCCTTGTAGTAATCCTTTTATTGAACACCTGCAATATATATATATATATATTCACACACACACACACACACACACACACATGCCTATGTGTCTAGAAATAAAAACCATTTAAACAGAGTAAAAATACTACACCATTAGGGTACCTAAGGTGGATACAAATAATTGTGTGTTAAGATTCTTTACACACTGAGTTTAGTTCCCGCCTTAAGACAGTTGACTCTCCATTGGGAGGTTTGCTAGATATTATTCATATGTTAAACATACAATCTGAGATTTTACTTTAACTATCTGTTCTTTATGGAGATAGTATCGTTGTTACAACAGAAATTTCATACCATATTGATTGAGAAGACAAGTTCAAACCATTGGGAGGAGGAGGATTGCCTTTCAAAGGAGTTCTTGATAATCTTAGTCATCCATGATTTTACCATTGCTCCCCTTTTAATAAATGGTACTGATAAGTAAGTAAAAAGTACCAAAACACTAAATTTCTGAAGTCTTCAAAGCTTGTTAAATCCAAGCATATACCTTAGGATATGCCTTTTTTTTTTTCTTAATTGGATACATTTTGGATGGTTCGACTCAACAATGTGAAAGCATAATTCCAGACACAATGGAATGTTGAGCCAGAATACCATGATAGTTTAACTTCATATGAGTGATCAAATCGTCATCTGGTTGCAAACCTATGTTTGACTTGTGGCATTAGCAAAGCACCCTGTCTTGCGATACTTGGAATGTCTTAAATCAATTATTAAAAAGTACTTTTCACTACCTAAGTACAACAAAGAGTCGTTGCCATATTGAGCACATCTCATCATTGATCTTGACACTTGGTCCAACATTTTTTTAACTGATTCAATCACCTATTCATGAAATTAGAGGTACATTATGCGAATGAGCTCCATTATGTCAAGTTTGTATTAGGATTATTTTTCATCTTTGCAACCAGTTGGAGCTTTTCATCGTCACTTCCTTGGAGCATGCATTCTGATTTTTGTCGTAGATGGAAGCCAAACTACAAACCTCGGAAGCCCAACTGATTTCTTGCATTGTAAAAGAAGAATAAATCTTTCTTCTTGCTAGATCATCTAGCTTGCTGGTAATTTTTCTTAGAATATCTCGACTAATATTTTGGTTTCATTTGAGAATTGGAAGATTGTCTTCTTGCCAATAGTTCTTTGATTTACTATATTAGAGATTATTGCATATCTCTTAAGCTAATACTCATCTCTTTCACTCCTTGTGTGGTTATTGGGTCTTCCCTCTCTCCCCCCATGGTCCTCCAATACAGACAACACAATCCACCTTAATGCATGGAGACAGTTGTTTGTATATGTTAGAACATTGAAGGTGAGCAACAATAATAGAAGTTTAAATCAACTATAAATCAGATCTAATAGTGTTTAGCATATGGAGTTTTAAATCAGCAATAACAATGAAATCATAGAACAAAAAGCTGAACACATAACACAACGTTTAATGTGGAGAAACCCTTTTGAGAGGAAACCCCACAAAAGAAGAGATGAATCGCTTTTGTTATCGGCAAAATGTAAGTACAATACATCGACTCTAACTCCTCTTTAGTCTTCAATCTAGTACCCTAACCCTTGCAAAGAAAACTTGAAAAGAAAAAAACTCGTACAAACTCCACTTCCAAGCACTTTTTAGAGAGAAAAAAGTAACCTATAAAGAGTGGTGTCCAAATATAATGCCCCTCTTTTAATCTTGTAATGTCCCGTTTTTACTACATGGAAAAAAATATAATATTATTTTAATTATTTAATATTTCCCTCCAAATGTAAATTCAAAAGGAAATATTATAAATTAAATAATATTATATTTATGTGACTTATGAAATGCAAATTTGAAATTAAATCACAACTGAAAATTAAAAGAGAAGAGTCAGGCAATGGAAAGCCAAGGGACAAGCCAAGGTTATTAAAGAACATTGTGGAGCAAATTGCAGCAGGTTGGATTTTGGGAATTTTGGTAATTGGTTTTCGCTGGAGATTTTCCAGAACTTTGTGAGGACAAAATTCTCTTCTCACAGAGAATATCGCCTTCAGTGTTGAAAGATACACCCTGGATGGTGGCTGACACTCCTATCTCAGGGGATATGTTGGATTTAATTGTGTTACTTTGTGAAGTTTAATTTGAAGACAAATTCAGGGCATTTTTGGATAATTTGTTTTATCAATTCATTCCTGAGTGGTTTGCAGGAGAATTGCAAAGGTTTACTCTATTCTGATGTATTTCATTGAGAGTAAATAAATTTGAAGTCATATTTGTATATATTTTCAGGAGTAAGTGTGTATAATCTTTCTATTCTTTGCAACTCTTAATGGTTCATTTTGTGGGAGGTCGATTGTGAATAACTGTAACCACTTGAAGTTAGGAAGAAAATTCAAGAGCTTCGCATATGTGGACAGTCAAAGTTGGAACCCAATATATAGTGACTTCCGTGTGATGTTTTAGCGCCACAGATTATATCAGCTATTGTCTTCATGCTAGGAAGCTGCAAATGTGTTGTAGAAGTTGAGACTCTTCAAATTGAGGGAGTTTCTCAGAGATGCCGAAATACTCAAAAGGAATATCATGAATAGTGGAGAGTTTTAGAAAGAGCCGATAATTAATTCAGGATATGCTTGCACCAGAATCACACACATTTGATATCATTGAGTTTTCGGTGGTAATGCATTCTCTATTGACATGATGAAAGTTCTATATAAGTAAGAAATTGGAGACGAGTATATTACATAGAATTTGAATATTGGGAGTTGTCGTCTAATCTTTGAAGAAGCAGCTGTTGAATTCCAAGAAGTTAAAGTTAATGGTTTCTAGAAAGATTGAATTGAAGGAGCCACTTATTCCATTCTTATAAATCGTTTCAACTCAAGAAAGGGTTCATCAATCTAATGGAAGCCGTTACTTCAAAGTATATCATGGAAATTATTCAAGCATTGGGAGTAGCTTGAAGAAGATTTGAGGGAAGAAATTAAGAGGATCGATTTATATTGTCTGTACGATGGAAACAATAGAAATGGTTCGGTTTATATTATAGTTATGCAAGAAAACTGATAGTGATGATTTGGAGCACCATACATTGAGTTACACGGCTGGGGAAATTAAACAGAGAAGCCATCAGAAGAACAAGCATCCAGCTCATAGTTTTCCTCACATAAGGAAAAGGGGAAGAAACTTGCTTATAGGGATCGACCCAAGAGGAGCAAGGAAGAAGAGGAGGATCCTGCAAAATGCTGGAGAAAGGAGATATGCTATCATTGCAGAGAGCATTGGGAGCTAGGACACTGCTACCTAGGTAAAGGCAAGGTGCATTACATTGAGGTCAAATTAGAGAGTGAAGACAGTGATGATGAGGGGTAGCCAAAGAACGATGAGGACAACAACTCAGATGAGGAGCAACCCCAGGATAAGGGCAAGAGTAGCACAATTGCTACCTTATCAGGCACACCGAGATTCAACTCCTCCAGAGTCAGGGGATCTTTACAGGGACAACGCATCATAGTATTGATTGATAGTGGGGCCACTCACAATTTTATTGATGCAGCTTTAATGGCAAAGTAGAAGTTGCCAATAGAGGATTTTGAGGGCTCTAATATGATGGTGGCAGACGGATATAATATGGCATGTACATGGAGGATTCAACAGTTGCCTATCACATTGGGCAATTATACAGTCACCGATGATTTCTATGTGGTGGACCTAGGTGACACCAATGCTATTCTTGGGATTTAGTGGCTGCATTCACTTGGGAAGTATTCATAGAACTTTCAGACCATGGAGCTCAAGTTCAGGGCTGCAGATGGCTAGAGAGTGGTGCTTAGGGGTATGATTGCTGGAGCACCCAAGATGGTGTCAACCAAACGTATGGAGAGCATTTTTAGATATGGTGACATAGTGTGGGCAGCTAAGTGCTTTATCACAAGCAAAGAGACTTCTGATTCAGATTAGCCATATCACATTGACATTCAAAAGTTCTTGGGGAAGCATTAAGGAGTTCTTGGGGAAGCATTATAAGGTTTTTGGAGAGATACCACTAGGGAGGCCACCAGATAGAGGTTTTGAGCATACCATTGAGTTGGAGGAGGGGGCCAAACCAGTCATCACCACCCCCTATCATCATCCTAAGAAATTTAAGGATGAGATCAAGAAAGCAATCAAGGAATTGCTTGAGATGGGACATATTAGGCTGAGCTCTAGTCCCTTTGCTTCTTCATTGGTTTTGTGAAGGATAGGACAATGCAGATGTGTATTGACTACAAAGCTCTCAATAAGAAAACCATTAAAAATAGGTACACAATACCCAGGATTGATGAACTTTTGGATGAGTTACATGGTGCAATTTAACTCTCCAAGATAGATCTCTGTTCGAGGTACCACCAGATCAGGGTTCGAGAGTAGGACATTCATAAGACTGCATTCTAATGTCATTATGGGCATTATAAGTTTTTGGTGATGCCATTTGGATTGACAAACACACTTGCTATGTTCTAGTCATGTATGAATCACATTTTCAATAAGCAACTATGTAAGTTCCTCTGTGTAAGTTCCTCTTGGTGTTCTTTGATGACTTGCTCATATGTAGCAAGACTTGGGAGGAGCATTTGACACAACTTGATGAGATATTGACTATCATGGGGTAGCAGTCACTTTATGCTAAGGCCTCGAAGTGTGAGTTTGGTCTTAGAGAGATTTTGTATTTGGGACATGTGATCAATGCACAGGAGGTCTAGGTCCATCAGGAGAAGATTTAGGCGATAGTAGATTGGCCACCTCCTAGGTCATTGACTGAGTTGTGAGGATTCTTTGGGATTTGCAACTATTACAGGCGCTTTGTTAGAAGCTTTTCACAGTTGGGGGCACCTTTGACAAATCTCACTAAGAAGGGTGCATGCAGTTGGTCAAAAGAGGGACAAAGAGCTTTTGACAAGCTCAAGGAGGTGATGAGTAGTTGTCCAACCCTAGCACTCCCATACTTCACCTAGCCTTTTGTTTTGGAATGGGATGCTTTGGGTGAAGGTATTGGAGCAGTCTTGATGCATAATCGACACTACATTGCATTTGAGAGCCGCAAGCTGAGGGGATCTAAGAGACTCTACTTCATATATGACAAGGAGATGCTTGCCCTCATGCATGCATCGATGAAATTCAGACAACACTTGGTTGGAGGGAAATTTGTGGTGAGGACCGACCACAGTAGTCTCAGGTATTTCTTGGAGCAGAAGGACTTGAACGAGAGGCAGTAGAAATGGGTCAGTAAGATACAGGCCTATGACTTCAATATAGAGTATATGAAAGGGAAGAAGAACGTTATTGCTGATTCCCTTTCTAGGAGACCTGCCGCTTGTTCACTTTCAGAGATTTCCGCTGATTGGAAGTCTCTCTTGCTAGTTGGATACTCCAAGAATAAATTTGCTTGCGAGGTGATGGATGGACTAGTACGGGATGACAGGTACCGAGTGGTGGTGGATGTGATTTTCTACAAGGACATGATCTATTTGGTGCCAGAGTCTAAGTTGAAGTAGAGGATATTGCAGTCGTCACATGATACTCCTCTAGCAGGCCATTAGGGCTATTTTAAGACATACAGACAGGTCAGAGAGAGGTTCTCTTGGAAGGGCCTCAAGGATGTTATGAGACATGTCAAGGAGTGTGTGACTTGTCAACAAAACAAACCTGAGCATACACATCTAGCTAGTCTATTGTAGCCATTTCCCATTCCAAAGCGAAAGTGGGAAAGCCTTTCCATGGACTTCATCACAGGTCTACCCAAGGTGCATGGGAAAGATTGTATCTTTGTGGTGGTAGATCGGTTGATGAAGTATGCCCACCTCTTTGCTATTCCTACAAAGTACAAGGTACCCTAGGTAGCTGAAATGTTCTTTCAATAGATTTTCAGGTTGCATAGGCTACCTAGATTCATAGTCAGTGACAGGGATAGCAGGTTCTTAAGTGCATTTTGGCAGGAGGTATTTAGGTTGGTAGGTATTGAGTTGACTTTGAGCACGAGTTACCACCAAATAGATGGCTAGACAAAGATTGTGAATAAGTGGGTTGAGGCGTACTTGCGCAACTACATCGTTGGACAACAGAGGACATGGATTAAGTGATTGCACTTGGGAGAGCGTTGTTATAATACCTCTTATCATATGTCTATTGGGATGTCTTCGTTTTGAGCATTGTATGGATATGATGCACCATCATTCATGGATTTGGCTTTTGGTGAGAGCAGGGCCCCAAAGGCAAAGGATTGAATCTAAGAGAGACAGGCTATATTGAGAGCACTCGAGGACAACCTACAGGTGGTACAGAATCAACAGAAGACTTATGCTGATAGACACAGGGTTGAGTGTAGTGTTGAGGTGGGGGACTTGGTCTACCTTCATTTGCAACCCTATAGACAGTGTTCGCTAAAGAAGAGCGGTGCGGAGAAGTTGAAACCTAGATTTTATGGGCCATATAGGATCATCAGGCATGCTGGAGAGGTAGCATATGAGTTGGAGCTGCCAGAAAGCAGTAAAATTCATAATGTGTTTCATGTTTCGTGCCTTAAGAAGGCACTTGGGAAACATGTTACTTCTTCTTCAGAGCTTCCATCGTTGGGTGAGGAGGGACATTTTGTCCTAGTTCTTGAGGAGATTATTGATACCTGGGAGAAGAGATTGAGAAACAGGGTGGTGAAGGAGTATTTGGGGACATGGAGAGACTTGCTTGTTGAGGATGCCACATGGGAGAGTGATCAGATTCTACAACATCCTAGTCTGCAATTGCTTGAGGGCAAGCAATTTCAGGGAGGGAGGACTGTAATGTCCCTTTAACACTAGCCACTCCTGGTAATTATTTAGCCTTATTTATTCCCAAAGGCTAAATGGAGAAATAAGGGAATATTGATTAAATTAATTATTTATAAAGTTATTTCAATATTGCAAAATTATAAGGTAGCTTTATATTTGATTAATTTAATATAAGTGACTAAAATAAATATTATATCATAAAGTCAATTAAGTGAATAAAATAATATTTTATTCTAGAAGCTTCTTGGAGGTGAATGAGAATTCTTTATATGGAGCTGAATGCAAGCTATTATCATCATGTCTTGAGTTATTCTACTATCATACCTGTTTGGTGAAGAACTGTGTGCTTGCATTGCCTGAGGGTTTGAAGACTCTAGGGTGCTGGTTTCGGTTGTGCAATATCAACCCTAGTTGGATTGGAGTGAGGGATATTTCAGTCTCTCATATTGAGCAAAATTTCATGGCCTTTGACCAAATTTTGGTGGCATAGAGATATTCGATTTGGAGGTAGAATCTGCTGGATTTTGATCATCAAATCTGAGATTGGAGAAGGATGAATTTATTGAGAAATATCTTCAAGTTTCAAAAAGGAGTGTTGGCGTCCAAGAAGAAAATTGATTTTGATAAGAGAAGGACAATTTGCTGCATCTATTGGGGGGTCGATATTAGTCATGATGCTGGCTCAATTTTATGAAGAAGAGCAGATAAGAATTTGAAATTGATTGGGATATGATCGCTGGCCTTCCAGAAGTCTAGGCGCTGTATTCTTGCATCATAGAAGATGGATTTGAAGGAGAATCGAGCTACTTTGTCTCAGCCAGGGCATCTCAGTTTTGGTGTCCCAGGTCCTTTGATTTGCTGCATATTAATCATAGCATTTGCATTATAGGAAATCTTCTCTCTACATGAGCGATTTGTTTGAGCATTTCAATAATAGGTAGCTGCATTGTCTTAGTTTAGGTCGCTGCTTGGAGCAGCAGATGTAATTAAAGTTTAGTTGAGTCTTTGATTCGCATTGTAATGGCATGGTATTTGAATCTTTCTCAAAGTGTACTGCTGTAGAATAACTATTTGAGCTGATATCATCTCTAGCAATAATATGAAGAATTGGAGTTGCTTGCCAATCATTTGTAAAAATGTCATAATGCTGTAGGTGCACATTTTCATTCGTTTCAGTCATTCCTTGCATTTGAAAAATAAAAAAGAAATATTGCATTGCATTCTCAGATTTATTTCAGTCATTAGATCATTCACTTAGAAGTCTTTAATATCTATGCAATCATCTCATACATTGAAAACACAAAGAGAATTCAAATACAGCAGAAATAGGGTTGCAAACAAACTGTTTGACAAAATTCCAGTCATCCAAAATCAGTCATTCAAGGGCAGATTTGTCAAGGCTTCTTACATAGCGGGCCATAATATCGGCATAATTACGAACACTAATAATGCCAGCAATAAATACTACTACTCATCATCACACATCAAAGAGGTGTTCCCCAAACATAGTACTTTTAACAAGCAACCACATTCAAGGAGGGGATGAACATCGGTGGCTGAGATGCTTCTGTGTCAACCAAGTCCACTGGGGACGCATCATATATCATGGTTGACCCCACCATTGTAGTTACTCCTCTGGAGTTTTCCTATCTTTTGGTTGCATTATGCGCTGCTGTTCATGCATTATAAAACTTAGAAAATTACATCAGTGTTCTAGGGTTTAAGCAGAAATTAAAAATCAGAAATTAGGGCATCATTTTTGCATTACAAAAAATCAGAAAATTGCATGAATATTGTTTGGGATATCTCACCAAATTAGTCAAATCCTCATGCCACCTCCTTAGAATCATCAATTACAGCCCATAATGACCTCTTACAGGTTCTCTTACAGCTGTCAGAAGGCATCTTTCATGCATGGGCACCTAGGGACCAAAATAACAAAGATTCTGTCATAGATGCTGTCATAGTTGTCATAGAATCTTATGATAGGTGTCATAGCTGTCATAGATGCTGTTACAACTTATGACGGTTGTCATAACATCCCAAAATATCATATTCCCATTGTGGACGCCTAGAATCTCCAGTTTACCTTTTTTACCATTACCATGATGCCTGTCCGGTAAATGTAACATAGTAACTCCCTGCTGGTAAATAGATAATTACTGAGACCAGTAAATACATATTTACCATACCAGTAGAAACATAATTACCATTGGCGGTGTAACCCTCCATCCCTTATGAGTGAATTACAAACAATTTTAGGAGTAATTAAATTACATGGGATTTACAAGGTTGATGGCACCTTAATTGCAACAGTATAGACAATAGAGACTGGAAGTTATTTATCCACTTTTTTCAAGTATTTTGAAGTGGTTTATGGCCCTTTTTCATGAGGAGGTTGTCATTCATAATGTTAAGTCCTTTAGGAAAACTGTAGATATATTACACTGATTATTGCTTTCTTTTGGTCTATTATTGGCATTAGAGGTGTTAAACAAGCATTGAACAAAAAATTGAGGTGATGATTTTTATGTGTATTACAATTATTGCCCTAGTCCCCCCCACGTCTCTCTAGGTACAGATTGATGTGCTTCATTTTGTTGTTGAGGATCTCCCTGTTATCTGTAATCTGGGTTGCAGAGGCAGGTGGGCATTACTTAATGGGAATCGACCATGTCATCATTTCTTTTCTTGTAATTATGGTATAATTATAATATCCTACCTTTGCACTTGCCCCAGTTCACGGTAGCCTTTGTGATTGCATGCAAGTTACATCGAGGAGGATTTGAGTTCATTGGAGCCTGATTGACCACATGTAGATTATACCAATTGAGGTGATTTTGTAAGCCCAATTTTGGGGTAGTTTGCATATGCTTAGGCTTATTGAGGCAACAAACATTCTTATTCTTTAGCTGCACTTGCACTTATTCTTATTCTTATTCTTAGGCTTATTCTTGTAATTATGGTATAATTATAATATCCTACCTTTGCACTTGCCCCAGTTCACGGTAGCCTTTGTGATTGCATGCAAGTTACATCGAGGAGGATTTGAGTTCATTGGAGCCTGATTGACCACATGTAGATTATACCAATTGAGGTGATTTTGTAAGCCCAATTTTGGGGTAGTTTGCATATGCTTAGGCTTATTGAGGCAACAAACATTCTTATTCTTTAGCTGCACTTTTGAATTGTGCTAATGGAAATGTAGGACATAGGTTTTGGCAGAAATCTACTCATGTTCTCGTTCTGTTTGCGTATTTATGTACATCTATGTTTTGGGGTGTGGGTTTTCCAGGTTCGCATCACATTGCTAGAGGTCAGAGACAAAATTTTGGGCATCCATTAGTCCATGCTTCTCCAATTACGTTTTTTTGGATTTCCTACCAGTGTTCAACTTTCTTCTGTTTGTGGATTACTAATGATTACTAATGCTTACCTTGTCAATCTTGTTTGCTGAACTATAGTCGTTGCTGCTTTTGTTGAGCTGCATCTCTGATTGGCATTGCTGTGTAGGATGTTCCTGCTTAGTACATTCAGCACTCCAATTAACTCCCAAGTTTCACCTCTATATGAGTTTTGATGTGGCTGCAACTGTGTCAGTCTTAGATTAGCAATGCACTGGGTTTGGCACAACTTCATTTGCATGTACCATTTGAGATGGAAATGCATACAATACCAGCATATGGTAAGTCCTTTACTTGGGGTAGAAATCAGCAAAATGAGTGGTAAGTCCTTTGTTCAGTTGAAACAAAAGATGAGCAATGCATTGGGTTTTGTTGGCAGATGGTCAGCGCTCCCCTCGGGATTCGTGACAAGGGACTAACAGCCTCCCATGCGATCCATGTCTCTACTATTTGTATCGGGTGTTGATAGATTGATCTTTTGATGCAATGACAAATGTGGGCCAACAATTGGTATCAAAGTGTTGGGTCATGGGTTCGAATCCCCTCAGGTAATGCTGAGGGGGAGATTGTTGGCAAATGATCAGCGCTCCCCTTGGAATTTGTGATAAGGGACTAACAGCCTCTTGTGCGATCCATGTCTCTATTGTTTGTATTGAGCGTTGATAGATAGATCTTTTGACACACGACAAACGTGGGCCAACAGGTTTGGCACAACTTCATTTGCACCTACTATTTGAGGTGGAAATCGTTGCAAATGATTATGCTATTGTGGCATGATCAAATTATTATCTAAAATCATAACAAGACACTACAAATGGATAGGTTTTCTTGCAACAATTTCATTTTGTTAACAAGTATAGAAGAGCATAACTGCTTACATATTTCATCGTAATACATTACATTCTTGGAGGTGGTTTGAATTTGCGCCATCCTTTTGGCAGTTACATGATATGACAAACAGGTCAGTGTCTCGTTGACCTTTTCTAAGGCTCGTTGTGCCATTATTTTTATGGAATAAATTTTTTACTTGTTATGTCATTTGTCTGTGCTTTCAAATTTATAATAATTTCATTCATGATATTTTTAAGTTAAAGATTCCTCTTGGGTAATGCAATTTGCATTATCTAGCTTTTGGAAAACCCCTAATATTAGGGCCTGGATAGGAGCTTGTAGAAATAAGTTGAAAGGTTTATATCTGACATAAGTACTTAGCTATGAGAAACTTCTAGTTGTTAAGAGTACTGGCCTCATTTTTGGTTTAGTGATTTTTTATTTTTTATTTTTTGAAATAATCAGTAACTGTTAGTGTAGGACATGAACATATTTAGCCTGTTGGCTGATATGATTGGACCGGAAAATACTATTTTTGTTCAAATGTACTTCTGGTTGATATTTGCTTGGCCAGAAATTGCATGGAATATTAATTATTTAAAGGGGGCATTTTGTTCAGTTGGGGATTAAAATGAAACATGTTTTAATCTAATACTTCTGGTCTTCAACTATGTAATGGTAGATGAAATTCCAATGATTTTAATTTCAGATGAAATATTTTTTTTCATGATTAGTTGCCAAAATTTCAACATAAGTGTTGCAAGCGTGTTTTCAACTTTGATAATTTCCTCTTTAAGAATGAAGGTAATGATTTCCTGAAATTCTGGCACTTGCAGTTATGGAGAAGATTATGCAGTAAAGAGCATTAGGAAATTTTCCAAGAAGGTAAAGAATGCACAAGAGGCCCATGAAGCAATCAGACCAACTGATATTCGTCGCAGCCCGTGTATGTATATTTTCTGATTTTATATCCTAAATTTATGGTGTATGGCTCTTTGGGGATTGAAGAGACACTAACCTTTTTTGTATTTTGATGATAGTGATTTTGTCTTACATGCTTAGAGATGTCTTCTTTGGATGAGATGTCTAGATTGATCAGAACTTCACATAGATGTATACACCATCACTTGCTTCTCCTTCGTTCCACCAACTCCTAGTGCATATCTTTCCCCTAATGGGCCTGCACTACTATTGAGGGGGCTAGATTTTTGGTTGGTGATCCTTCAAATTCTCATTGTACTTGTTCATAGACAATAGGTTTTAGGCTTTTGAGTCATGCTCATTTAGATGATCCTTAGAGGTTTTTAGATGTTGAAGGTACTCTAGAGTGGGAGGTGCTATGGCTCAGAAGTATTCTTCTTTGATAAAGAATCACACAAGGGATCATGTACCTCATCCTAAGGGAAGAAAGTTTGTTTGATATAAGTGGGTCTACAAAACTAAATATGCTACAGATGGGTCCATTAAGAAGTACAAGGTATGTCTTGTGGCTAAGGGTTCTTTGGAGGATTATTTTGAGGCCTTTGCTCCTATTGCCATGGCTTCTATTCATCATGTACTTTCTCTTGTTGCATCATAGGGATGGCCAATTTATTAGAGGGATGCTAAGAGTGCTTTTTTGCATTAGAATTTTTGTGAGGAGATATTTATGGAGTAGCCTCTAAGTTTTGTGGAGGATTCTTCACTTGTTTGGAAGCTTGGTTACTCACTCCATGGTATCAAACAAGTCTGTTGGGCTTGGTATAAGAAGATGGATAGCTTAGTTGAAATATAAATTTATAGTGTATGGAAATTTAGTATCTCATCCGTGTTAAATAGAGAGGAGCATGATATATGTAAGGCCTATATTCAAAATTGAATTTCTTATTTTTCTTGCATTTTATTGACTTGTGGTTGAGCATCTAACATGATCATATGTTGGTAATTACTGCAAATAACGAGGTCTAGATAAACCCGATTGTAATGCCATATTTTTTTGATGGATTATTATCTTTGTAATATTTGACGTATATAATCTTCTTGTTTGCATTTCCTTCTCTTGAGTTCTTTTCTCTATATTTCTAATTTTATGGTATTGTTTCTTTTCTTTGGATACTACGTGATATCTGTATATTGAATATGCATTTTTGAATTTTTATTCTAATGATATCTTCTGGTTCATATTTCCTTGTATTTTACAGCAATGCTGGCAACTAAACTTGAGAAAGATTTACTCAAACTGTATACTCTTATATGGTGTCAAGCAATGGCTTGTCAAATGTCTGAGGCCAGGATAAGTCAGGTCTGAATTTCAGTTATATAGTAATTTGTGGAATATTTTGTTTTCTGATTTTGTTTGAATTATATGAATAAATGTTGTATAAATGTTGTGCATATATACAATTATAGCTGTTCATGACTAAGCTGTTGGGATGATGCTGAAATATGCTAACCAATTTTTTTCCGATAAATTAACACATCACAACCAGCACTTAGCCAACTTGATTAGCGTTAGCTCCAAATAGAAAATCAAACTTGAAAGAACTACTCAACATCAAGAATGTGCACTCAAGATCCCACTGAGGGCGAGGTGCTAACATATAACGGAGTGTATAAATTGAGAGCTAAAAATTAACAGGCGGATAACCAGCCATGAAGAGCAATTCCACACTACCACCAAACAGTGGGGGGAAAAGATTACAATTAAAACAATTCATCCGCTGCGGTGGGCATCCACAGAGCTGTGGGGATTCACCACTATGAAAGTGGGTAAAAGAGTGTTACAATTAGATTATCCACACTGGGGGTAAACCATCCAGGGGTAATTTAATGAGAAAACAACAAGTAATTGCAGAACTGGAAATGGTTGGATTAGTAATGCTTAATCTCAACCTATACAAATTAAATTCTGCAGATTACAATTTACAATGATAAAGAATGAATCTAGAAAGAGAAGTATGAGTTCTAATAATCATATAACACTCCAAAACTGAAGTATGAGGCCAAAACAGTGAACAATTACAATTCTGATATAAAAATCTGTATTCTGGAAGTTC
Organism: Sequoia sempervirens; assembly: GCA_007258455.2. Taxonomy (NCBI): domain Eukaryota; kingdom Viridiplantae; phylum Streptophyta; class Pinopsida; order Cupressales; family Cupressaceae; genus Sequoia; species Sequoia sempervirens. The sequence continues at coordinate 688 of VDFB02374680.1, read as the reverse complement.
AGACCAGCAAACTGTGAATTCATTAAATGCTCATAACTTGATCAAATTACCTCCGAATGACGAGATATCAGTTGCAAATGCTTCCTAGAGGTTTGGCGCCCAAGATGCAATCCATAAACGATCACTAGAAACTCCCATTTATTTAGCACGAATTCCAAAGCACCTTAAAAAGGTACGGCCCTCTTGAAAAATCGATTTTGCAAGATAAAAATAAAGACTTGGAAATAAATTCCAATCTTTTGTGGAAGGGGGTGCCTTGAACCAAGAGTTGATTTGCCAAAGTACCCAGAACAGAATTAAAATCACTCCAAAAGATATAATCAAAAACCAGCTTCAGCTGTAGATAAACCAGTAAACCAAAACTGTAAAAATACTCCAGAAAATTCTTCAATCTTGATGTTCAATCTGCTAGTCTGATGTTGAGAAGCAGAAATATTCCAACTAGGTGTTGTATTTCAAACATGAAATTGGGAAGGGGCTATGAGGTAGCATCCTCGAAGCAAAAGCAAAATGTCCATTGTCATTTTGATAGCATAATAGTATGATAAACAGTAGATACCAAATACTGGAGCAAAGCCTTCATTTTATAGAAAACTGAGAAACTCTTCACTTTCCAGGAGAAACGCCAAAATACACCTTTTGAAATTCTTTTCATCTTTCAAAAATATTAATTCCTCAAAAAGGTGGC
>VDFB02374679.1:0-20039 GCA_007258455.2 Sequoia sempervirens | reverse complement strand
AATCTTCATGGAAAGAGGCACATCAAATAGGAGTCATTATAGGAAAGCTCCATACACATGATGTTAAACTCTTTGATATGGTCCATAGGACTTCCTCTCCCTTTTTATTTATCAAATTTGGGGACTTCAAAACCAGGAGGAAATGGTACCATTGCAATGTTTCAATCGAATGGATATGAACACAAGTTCTATGTATGGGGCTTCTTCATCTTTCCCATCCAGAAATCCTACATTTCTTATGATAGCGACTTGAGTTGTGATGTTACATCATCTTGTGGGTTTGGTGAACATCCATTGCGTATTATGGGATGGCTGATGGGTTGTATGTGGTATTTTGATATGATAAGGTGTTGTAGTGTGTATGGTGGTGTAGGATTTTGTGAAGGTGATTGTGGTGTTGATGTATATGTTCCTAACATGTTTGTATTGACGATATTTTGTTGAGGGTTATAGTAAGAACTTATTTGTTGTTGGGAATACTGTTGAGCTAGTAAGGCTTGTTGTTATGCTTGCCATTGTTGGGCTACTAAGACTGCTTGATGTTGTTGTTGTGCTGCTAAGGATGCTTTTTTGTTGTTGATTTTTTTGTTCTATTAAGGCTTCTTGTTGTGCTACTAAGGCTACATGTTGTTGTTGCTATTGTTGTTGTGTTGCTAGGGTTTCTTGTTTTTATTGTTGCTATTGTTGTGATGATAAGGCTACTTGATGTTGTTGTTGTTGTTATGTTGCTGGGGTTTCTTATTGTTGTTGTTGCTTTAATTGTGCTACTAGTGTTGCTTGATGTCATTGTTGTTGTTGGATGGCTTGTTGATAATCCTATTTTTCTTGTTGTAAAGTTAAGGCATGTGCTTGCAATGTAGGATCAGTTGGTTGTTGGGACATTTATGATGGATTTTGGGTGTTGATGTTTTGATTGGGTTGTGGGTTGTTAATGAGACGTTGGGGGTTCCCTTGGTTTAGCATTCCTTGTAAGATGGTGGATTGGGATGGAGGAATGTAATTTTGAGGTCCCATTTGATTTTGCATGGTGAAAGGGACTATGTGGAAAGATGATGATGGTACCACTAGATATTATGATGGAAATGAAACACTAGGACCTTGAGTCCATTGATTAAAAAGGTTTCCTTGATTGATGCCTTTGGGATTTCCTTGCGTTAGGGAGGTGGTCAAGGTATTACCTAGGTTGAGGGGGTTTGTGACCAAGAGATTGTTTTGATTCGGGTTGTTGATTGATGGGATGGATGTGTTTTCTAAAATCAATGGTGCAGATGAAAAAATCAAGGGATTGCATAGAGATGTCCCTATTTGCATTAAGGGTTGAATTTGCGTAAGGGTATTGGCATGCCCTTGTTGGTTGATTTGAGACATTTGGCCTATACTTCCTTGGGTGATGTTTGGAACACATGTGGTATCCATGGGCATGGATGAAGGTGGGTGACCTCAATATGTTGAGGTTGTTGTGGATTCATGAAGTGTAAGTAGTTTATTTTGATGTAAGGGATGTTTTGGGATGGGGGAGAATCAAAGGTAGGTTTCCAAGTGGTGGTTTGATGTCGATTTTTATTTAGGGTAACCACAAGTGTGTTGCTTTCAAATGGAAGAGTATGACCAAAGTTCTTATCAAGACTAGTTGCAATACTAGGAATGGGTGTTTGATTTAGCCCTAGTAATGGAGTTGTTTGCAAGGTGGATGAAGTCAATCCTTGTGTCAATGATTGCGCAACAAAAGATGGAGAAATTGGAGCTATGCTTTCTAAGGCTTGATGTTCTTGTTTGTACTCCATGATTTCCTCCCTACTAGGTTCAAATGGGTTGTTCATAATGTCTTCTATCTCATATGGTCTTGATGGAGATGACAGTTGTTGTGATAGGGTAACTTGACTTCTTGGACCAAATTCTTTAGGATTTGGATCACTTGAGGTGAATGTGACTTTGGCTTTCTCCATGATTCTCTTGTGTTGTGATCTTGTCTTTACCATAAATTTTAGGTCACCTATGGGAGAGTTGTGTTGAGATTTGAAATGTTTGAACTCTCTAGTTGACTCAAATCTACATAAAATGGACACTCTAAGTATTTTTGGAGAAATGATGATAATGGGAGATGAAAAGGTAAATGATGTGGGAAGTGATCTTTGCAAACATTTTGGGACAACACTTTTGACATAAGAGTTTGACTGTTTGGATGTTTGGATAAAGGATGTGAACTTGTGAATATTTAGGGTAGACTTGTGACCTTTAAGATAAACTAGTCCAAAGATGATAACCAATTTAACCAAATGCATGGAAAAGGATTCATTTCACATAAAAAAGTAGCTAAGTTAGGGTTTGGGTTGATAGACGTTTAAGTCCAGAAGTGTTGGTGTATTTTGAAATTTTGGTAAAGTTTGGTGAAGTGAAGTTTAGATTTTGATAAAGGGGTGGATGAAATGTTTGACCCAATGTTGAGCTAGAGTGAACCTTTATTTGATAATACCAAGGTGGTGAGAAACATCCTAGACCTCTAAAGTTTTCAAATCATATGATCAAGGAGAAGTTCTTGTGAAATATGTAGATCTGGTTGATTCATGAAATAGCGTAGAAAATATCTCCTTAGTGATTTATCTTAGTTACAGTATTGTCTTAGGATATGTCTTCTAGTGTACTTTGAACTGTGATGTCTAAGTTTGAAATAGTGGCATGTAGACCTTCTTTTGGGGATTTCAATTTTGTTTGAGATCATTTAAGACAAGCCTAAGATTGTGAAAAAGACCAATATTTTGACTTAAATGAGGGGTTCATATTGAGCATACATGTATGGATTATTCAGTGAAGCACATCTATAAAAATTCCTTACCAAACAATTCTTATTTTGGTAGAGAGGCACAAGGTGTTGTTTAACAACTTTTGGACTATGATGCCTAAGTTTGAAGTGACAACATGCAGACCTTCTCTTGGGGATTTTGATTTTCTGAGAGCTCATTTATAGAATCCCAAGATTATGGAAATGAGGATATTTATTGCCACATGGGTGGTGGTAATATGGGCATTCTAGCCAAAATATCATCTTGTTCCTCTTGTTTGTCTAAGATGTATGTCACGTTTCTCCACTGGATGGGTGTTTCTTTTGTTTCTAAAGTGGAGATTCTCAAATTTATAATTATATTAGTTTGTTCTCCCTCAATTAGTTCAAATCTGGGTTGAATGATAGTGGGTGTAAGGTTTGGTTGTTCAACCAGAGTGATTAGATGCCAAATGGTCATGTGGGGTTCAATTTTTCAAGTTATCTTTCTTAAATGAGTTTCTTTTTACCACAAACAATTGTCTTTAATTAATTTCAAACTAAATGTATAATTCAAAAACATCATCAATTCCACAAAGTCTATTTTGTGAAAAGGATGAAGTTAGGGGCATATATAGTTACCTAGGTTAACTTTGGGAAGTATGGATTGAGATATAAACCAAAATATTTAAGTCTCTAAGAATAAATCCTTAGGAGAAGAATCAATATCAAGGTTTTGTCAAAGGGTATCCATACTTAGATCAAAGGGTTTGAAATTTTGAAAAGAATTTTTGATGTTTGTTTGCAACTATTTTGGAATCAAGCAAGTGTTAAACTGACTCTCAAGAATTTACAATCCTAGATAGAGTAGGTATGCATTTATTAGTAGGATTACCATCATTGAAAGAGATGATTAATCTATTAAGATGAAGTGAAAAAATATGCTATGTCAAGAAAATGTAACATCTTGACACACCAAGCAAAGGAGTCCCTTCCCCATTTGCTTTATGCCTCAATCAAAAACCGGAATGGTAAGTAACTTCTAGGTGTGGTGCTACTCCCATGCACTACTTTGAAATAGGTTTCAGAATTGGACTTGGTTAGCCACTACAACAAGGTTTTTAATGACCATATCTGAGATAAACTGGTTCCATACACATGGTGATTCACTCAATTAAGAGGCCTCTCAATCCTTAGAAAAATTTAAGGGTTTTAATGCATCACAAGGACACTAAGGGAGACATTCGTTGGTATGGGATAACCACAACCAGCTAGTTAGTGACTTTCGTCACTCCAAATTATTTATATAGTGAGATGGATAGAAAGCACCGCTTGGGTTATTCCCTCTCACAAGTTGGGAGGTAGACCCTCTAAAGGTGACACATTTTTGAAGAGTAAAATGATTTTTATCACCCAAGATTGCCAAAAGGCATAAGGGGAGAGAATAAGCGCTTCCAAGCAAAAAAGTAGACTTGTGTATTTCTCTTCACCCAAGATCACATGAAGCACAATGGAATTGGATGCACACAAAAATAACACATAGACAAATCAAACACACATTCATTTTAATCCATCATAGCAAAATGAGTTCATTTTAAACACCAATTTGAAGTGTGAAAGTTGTATTGTTCAATTTTAATCTAACAAACAAAATGATGTGAGGGTTCAATTTTAACCAATTTGAACATTCATTTTAAAGCCCAAAATAAATTTAGTTTGATCCTAAAACATGAAATAAAAATCATCACAAATGGGTTATAATTGCCCCATAAGTTCCATAACACTTGTTACAATTATAGTTCAAATGATAGTAGTATGCTTCTTCACTTCAAGTTGTTTTGTCCTAACCTTCAGAGCTGGTTAGTCTAAAAATCCAAAAGAAGAAGTCATAGACATGTTAGTGATTAGATAATGTTGGAACCCAATGATCTATTGAGAATGGGGGGTGAATCAGTAGATACCAAAATCTATCCCTTAAAAATTTATGCAGATTACTTTCTTAGATCCAAATATTTTGTGCAGACTTTATCCTCAAACTCTTAATGTATAGATTGAAAACTGAATATGCAAACATAAATATACAAATAGATAATCAACACACACATGCACACAACACTAGATATACATGGAAAACCGAATATGGGAAAAAACCACGGTGATAAAGGCTACTTGAGTCTACTGCTCAAATCCAGCGTCACAAATGAAGTCTCTGTTACAATGTTTGAGGGATAAAACCCAAGGAAGCATCAACTACCTAATTTAGGAACATCCATGCCAAGGAGACACCAATCCCTTAATCCGATCCACAGCTCAATACAACATTACAAATTCATATATGGATACAATTTGGTTCTAAACAACCTATTATGCATCATTACATTCAGTACATTGTTGCTTTCACTGCAAAACACACTCTACTACTGAAGTTGCACACTCAACAACACATACCTCTAATCTACACTCTCCTCTACTTTGCACCACACTTTCTTTCATTTCTTCAGTGTCTCGCACATCTGCACTCTCCTAAATTCCAACCTAGATGATGTTTTATTTTACTATCTAGGACTTTACAAATGCATTCTCTGTTTGCTGCACATCTCTCTCTTTCTTGCATACACACACAAAAAAATTTCTATCTCTACAACATGCTTTTTCAAGATGTAACAATGTTCAACACAACATACAACTTCAAATCTTTTTCTATTCATGCACACTTACTTCAGACTACCGACTTTGACAATATCCGATTGTCTTCTATCTCCACCAACATGTAATCTCTACCTCGAGATTCTTTCTACCATTTAGATCATCTCAAACCTTGCGCTAGGGTTTCCTTCACTTGTAAACTTCACCAGAAAGTTGCATGTACCTTGATCTCCACACCACTATCTAACTCATCATTAATTCATTTGATAGGGTCTATCAGATATCTTCATTGTCACTCTGCTTCTATATCGATTTGGTTCCAAATTTAATTCAGTTACAGAGAATTTTCCTCATTCTCTTTGTCAAATCCTAAAATCTAATTATGCATTCAATGTATTCTTCTATTCATCCAATCTGATTTTATCTCAATAACTTGTTAGGGTTTACCACATATCTTGTTATACACCATACCTATGCATCGAGCCTTACAACATTAAATTTTGTCTCAAAGAGTTTACTAAGAATAACATCTTGCAAAATTATAGGATCAGATCTATATTAAATATGTTCTATTGTCCATATGACTATATTCGATTTGATCTTATCTTGATCATATCTATTATCTATATCACCGCTTTGGAGATCAAATATTCATTCAATTGGTCGCAGGTGCAGCTGGACCAATAAATTCATTCCTCTATGTCGATTACTAGTCATAACCCTTGTTCACATGGAACAGATCGTTGTAGATCTTTTCTTTTGAATTTTGGTCATTGATCTTTTCCTTTCATGCCTTGATCTTGTGATCCTCATTTACTGTTGTGTCGCTTGAAATCCTGACCATTGGATAATTGATCATTCAAATATCCTTCGTTGATCTTAGGGGTATTCAACATATAACACCATCATTAAAGTCTCACCTTGACCAAGTGTTGTTTTGCAACAAGGATGCAAAATAATGAATCACTGATTGTCAATATCTACTCAATTGCAGGTATCAACAAATACTGTCACTATATGATCACTATAGTCTTCTACTATTTTTCAGAGAGATCATTCAATCTTGTGATTGCACATAATAACCCGGCCAAAATAACCCTGGATAGAATAACCTGACCAAAATAACCCAGGGACAAAATAACCCAGGGTCATAATAACCCATGGACAAAATAACCCGTGGTCAAAATAACCCATGGACAGAATAACCCATGGTCATTTTAGATCAAGCTGGTAATGATGAGAATCATTTTTTAATATTCACACATCGACAGATCTTATCTTACCAGTTGAATATACAATTACCAATAGAGGGGAAAAGTTTTTTTCATGACAATAATGATGAGAATCATTTTTTAATATTCACCACCGCATAGAACTTGCAATTACAGAAAGAATCTGAAAATTGGTTTAGTGATGGTACATTTAAAACCGTGCCAAGTATTTTTCAACAGTTGTACAAGATTCTTGGCTTGAAAATTGATGCAATATTTCCATTCATTTATATTCTTATGAGCAACAAAACAAGAACCACTTATACACAAGTACTTGCAGAATTAAAAAAACTTCAACTTGATCTAAACCCAAAATCTATACTTACTGATTTGGAATTAGGTTTCATGGGAGCTATTTCTGAATTTTTTTCCAAATGCCACTATTTGGGGATGTTTTTTCCATTTCTCTCAATGCTTGTGGAGGAAAGTTCAAGAAGAAGGTCTACAAACACATTACAGTGCTGATGAAGTATTTGCATATGAGATCAAGAAACTTGCTACATTAGCTTTCGTGCCTCAGATGGACATAATTGATGCATTTGAAACACTTCAACAATCTTCTTATTATACAAAACATGAGGAGACCTTGCAACCTATAATTGATTATTTTGAAGACACATGGATTGGTAGACTAACCAGAAGAGGCAACAAACGATCACTCAAGTTTTCAATCACAATGTGGAATTGCTATTCAGCTACTCAAGATGATCTTTCCATAACCAATAATACTATTGAGGGATGGCATAGAGGATTTAGTGAATTGCTTCAAGTATTGCATAACTCAATCTGAAAATTCATCAAAGCAGTGAAAAAAGAACAGAGTCTCCAAGAGAATAGAATAGAGAAATATATGGTTGGATACACTGGGCAACCAAGTAGGAAAAAATACTGTGAACTCAAAGAAAGACTAAAAAGATTTGTTGATGGTTATGACAACCATAACATTTTATATTATATAAGAGGCATCGCTCATAATTTGACACTTTAATTGAAAATTTGAATAATAAAGTTTTTTAGCAACATACATGTAATTTATAAATTTTGTTTTCCTTTCTCTAGATTCTTATGGGGATATTTTGTCCATGGGTTATTTTTGGCTTAGGCATTATGACCCCCGGGTTATTTTGTCCACAGGTTATTATGGACGGGTTATTTGTCGAGGGTTATTTTGGCGGTTATTATGTCCCATAACCCAAATCTCCCTTAAATACCTCCAAGTCTATTCTACATACATTAGTTACTTGAACAAAGGAATTGCCATATTGCTATCATCCACCGTAGACGATGTTCCACTAATCACTATCATCCACCTGATATGCTACCTTCAATTGTTGTCATTCATCATTGTGCATACATAATCTTCCACTATCTAGTCCTACTAGACTCTTTAATGAGCATCGTCTGATCAACACGGGATAATCTACACCATTCATTGCTAACCTTGCAAGTCTTGATCGGGTCCCACCAAAAATATTGCGAGATGTGCGGCCATTGTACAATCTTGACCACCATGGATTAATCTCCATCATTCCTTGCAGAACTCATAGGTTTTGATCAGGTCCCACTAACATCTCATCAGGGTATGCAAGTCACAGGTGCATGTACACTACTAATGTCAACATCTCATCGTGTCCCACTTAGCATTTCACCTTATTGCTTCGTTGAAGAGACATCCATCAATATCTTGTGGATACACCAAAGTCACATCGATGAGATAACCATCGGGATATCGAAGAGACATTCAATCCATTCTCATCGATATGGTATTGTCACACCAATACTATTTGCTGCTACAAACAAGTGGTCCCCACACCATTATGTCACCACACATCACCATCTAGTATTGATTTTTTCTACGTGTCCTTTTGTCATTCGCTCTCTAACTGTACCATCAATTTGTGTCAACCTTATTGGGTCCTATAGCAAACATTTCCTTCACATCACCATATCATAGAGACATTGACAAATGTCTCATTGATGCCATACAGTCTCATCGACAACACTTCCATATTCCTTATCACTCCATTGAGGAGACTTCTCCTAGACTCTCGCCGATAAGATAGCTATTGGCCTATTGAAGAGACATGGAAAAAACTCTTCCCGACACTATATTGTCTCATCAATAAATCTCCATAGTGACATCATCGCTATGTCGAAGAGACATAGCCCATTCTCTTGCCGACCACACATTGTCACTCTGATAAAGTTCTCCTTACTCCTTATCGCACCATCGGTAAGTCACTAAAAGTCTAAACATAAGAACCTCTAGTTGGAGGTTGTGAACTTTTGCAAACCCATGATATGTCAACATATAGTTGTCTCTTCGTACCTTAAGGACACCACGAACCTAGGCGATGGGGCTAGTCACCAACACAAATAAGTTGCTATGTCAGAGGGTTTTGAAACTTGAGAATCCCACGACATAGGTTAGGAAAACTTGAAATCCTGCGACAAGAAAATAAACCATTTTTCATGAAATTGGAGATGTATAACCTTTAAGCGCTGGGAAAATGGGTTAGTCACCTCAAAATAGAACATCAACATCAAAATAGAATATTTTGAGGATGCCATGACTGCAACTCTAGAGTTTAACTAGTAAACCCTAATTCTAATTGAGAGAAAAAAAATTTCATTTCTAGACATGTTATACATCCTCTAGGCCTACTCAATACCTTTCTCAAAAGCTCTCAAAAAAACCCTTCATGCATCTACCACTCAATTTTCCATCAGAACCACTGCTCTCTCATCCATCTTTTGTCATATTCCAACAAACTCCTTTTCCTTATTTTCACTTTTAACATAAATGGCAACTATATGCGCTTCTGCATAGGATCAACACACTTCTCCTCTAATTACCTTTTGACATCAACAACAACATATTCCATCAATCTCCCCCTTTGTCATTGATGGAAAAAATTAGATGCTCAATGATACCAATTAATCAATTCAACATTTGTGCTAGTATCATCATTACTTCTACTTAGGTTGTTGCTTTCTCCAATGCTCCTGTTTGAGCATTTGCATGACTTTCTCCCTCTTGATCAAATACTTGAGCATTTGCATACTTGCTCCCCCTTTGAAATCAATGGCAAAGGGATCACTCCTCCTAAGAGTATTCTCCTCCTTTGACAAGCAGTGCAAAGGGTCTAGCTATTCTCTAGTACTCCCCTTTGACTTATTTCTCTTCTTTATCTTAGGTCACCATACTGCTACAACCTTCACTTCTTCTTAGCAATGGAAAAGGGAATTTTCTCCCCCTTTGATAGATACCAATTGAAAACAATTTTTTCTCTCATGCTAGTTTTTGCATTCAACCTTTTTAATGCTCAATGCCAATCAGGTCTAATATCAATTATATATATTCTAATTCATGCTTTGTACCAATTGATATCATATACTTGACACCAATTGATGATATCATGCTCTAATACTAATTATCATTCTGATACCAATAGTGAATGTGCTCACTTTATGCTATGTAGCAATTGATATCTAGGACTACAGTGTATCAAGTATAAAATTGATTTGATACAAATAGCAACTACCCCTTAGACCTTTCTCCATGCTCAATTCCTGTGAACCTGAGCATGAGCTTCATTTTGGGCTCTCTTAGTGGTTTGATACCAATTTAAAATAAATATATAGAATGGTTTCCTTTTAGCCATATCTCTTCTTCTTGCATGAAAGAATCATTTCTCTTAACAAATCATCTACACCACTTTTTCTTCAGTGCTTGATACCAATGGTTCATATCAATTTCTACAACAAATTCTCTACCATTTGCTAATTTTCTTACACCTTGACAAGCATTTAAAGAAGCAAGAATGTGACCAAAAAATATGCAATCATTAAGTCATTAGAAATTTGTAAAACATGTTTTACTTGACTTGATCTCCTTCTTCATTTCTAGGGATGAATGAAATATCAATTCATCTCCCCTTGGATTCATGCCCTATCATGAAAAAATAGTGATGTAAAGAAAAAGCAACAATATGGAGCACTTCCTAACAGTCTTTCTCTCTCTTGACCATCTTGTGCACCTTCTCTAATACATCAACATTCTTTTCAATAGAATGTGAACCATTGTTCACTCTGGAAGATGTATCTTTCCTTGTATTCTTCCTCTTGCTCTGTACTTCTACCCTCACAAGATCTAATATGCAATCTTTAGCTATGTGACCAAACTTTTCACACTTGAGCATACTACATGCATATTCCCTACAAGAGAAAATGAATTTCTATTTACATGTTTTTTGCTCCTTCTAGGTGCAACTCTACACTCTCTAGCTCTATGACCATATTGATTACAAATATAGAAGTAACCATTAAAACATGGGGAATACCTAGTGATAACTCTACCCTGTGTAGGATGAGGAGATCTTCTTTGATTTTACCTCTTTGCATATCTCATCCTTGGGGTTTCATTCTCATCAACTCCTAGAATATTTTATCCTTTTCTTTGATACCTTGGAACTGATTTCTTCATCTTCTTCCCTCTTGTTGTCAGCTTATTTTGATAAGAAATGTTTGAATAATTATTCCTTTTCTTTTTTGCATCAAGTCTCTCTTCATCTTCAAATCTCTTCATTGAAAACGATCTTCTTTTCTTCTTTTTCTTTCTTCACTCTAGTAGTTCCTTTCTCCGAACTTCTATTTCTAGAGGTACTTTCTCTAGAGAAACTTGTGCAAGCTTCCTCTTCCACATGTTTGAAAATTGGCTTGTGCTAAAATATCATCATCTCCATACATCCTCTTTAATTTATTCCAAACTTCATGTGTTGTATGACAATGCATGACATTGACCAACACTGAACTTGACAATCCATGAAAAATTATATCTCTTGTTGTAGCATTATCCTCATATGCCTTCTTTTCAGCTTCAGTTATTGAAGGTGTAGAAAAATTTGTATATCCATTTACAATTGACCTCCAAACATCACATCTTATAGATCCCAAATATCCTTCCATCATTGAGCTCCAAAAAATATATCTTGATCCATCAATGATAGATCCATCAAATGCAAGTAAACTTTCCTGACTAACCATTGTGTTCACTGATCCAGATCTACCCGAGTTGATTAAACTTCTCCTAGGGAACCTAGGGATCTGATACCAATTTTTAGAACAAAATGATCTACTAAGAAGGGGGGTGTGAATTAGCAGATACCAAAATCTATACCTTAAAGCTTTATGTAGATTACTTTCTTAGCTCCAAATACTTTATGCAGAATTTTTCCTCAAACTCTTAATGTGTATATTGGAAACTGAATACGCAAACAAAAATATGCAAATATACAATCAACACACACATTCCCACAATACCATATATATGCAGAAAACCCAATATGGGAAAAAACCATGGTGACAAAGGCTGCTTGAGTCTACTGCTCAAATCTAGTGTCACAAATGAAGTCTCTGTTACAATGTTTTAGGGATACAACCCAAGGAAATATCAAGTACCTAATTTAGGAACACCCATCCCAAGGAGACACCAATCCCCTAATTTAAGCCACAACTCAATACAAGATTACAAATTCATATATACATAAACTTTGGTTCTACACAACCTATTATGTATCATTACATTCAATGCATTGTTGCTTCCATTGCAACACATACTCTGCTACTGAAGCTACACACTCAGAAACACATACCTCTACTTTGCACTCTCCTCTACTCTACACTACACTTTATTCCCTTTCTGTAGTGTCTCACACATTTGCACTCTCCTCAATGCCAACTTAGATGATGTTCTTTTTTACAGTCTAGGATTTACAAATGCATTCTATGTCTGCTACACATCTCTCTCTTTCTTGCAGACACACAAAAAATTCCTTTGTAGCATGCCTTTTCAAGATGTAACAATGTTCAACACTATATACAACTACAAACCTTTTTCTATTCATGCACACTTACTTTAGACTACCAAATTCAACAATATCCAATTTTCTTCTATCTCCACCAACTTGCAATCTCTACCTCAAGATTCTTTCTACTGTTCAGATCATATCAAAACCTATGCTAGGGTTTCCTTCACTTGAAAAATTCACCAACAAGCTTCATGTACCTGCTGCTCCACAGCACTATCCAACTCATCATTAATTCATCTAATAGGGTCTATTAGATATCTTCATTGTCACTCTGCTTCTGCATCGAGCCAGTTCCACATTTAATTCAGTTACAAAGAATTTTCCTCATTCTCTCTATCGAATCCTAAAATTTGATTATGCATTCAATGCATTCTTCTGTTCATCCAATTTGATTTGATCTCAATCACTTGTTAATGTTTACAACATATCTTTCTCTACACCATACCTATGCATTGAGCCTCACAACATTAAATTTTGTCTCAGAGAGTTTGCTAAGGATAACATCCTGCAAAACCCTAGGATCAAATTTGCATTAAATACATGCTATTTTCCATATGATCAGATTCAATCTGATCTTATTTTGATCATATCTATGATCTGTATCACTGCTTTAGAGACCAAATCTTCATTCAATTGGTTATAGGTGTAGTTGGACCAATGAATTCCTTCCTATGTGTTAGTTACTAGTTGCAACCCTTGATCACATGGATGAGACCATTGTAGATCTTTGATTTTGAATTTTGGTCATCAATCTTCTCCTTTTGTGCCCTGATCCTGTGATCCTCATTTACTATCATGTCTTTAAATATTGACCATTGGATAAGTGGTCATTTTAATCGCCTTCATCGATCTTAGGGGTATTCACCATAGAACACCATCGTTAAAGTCTCTCCTTGACCAAGTGTTGTTTTGCAACAAGGATGCAAAACAACAAATAATCGATTTCCAAATATTCACCTTCATTGTGCACGTCATAAGTCAACACTTTGTCACTTACATGGTTGGTTTTTGTCTTCATTGTTCTATAAGAGAGACTCATTCACATCTCCCTTCGATACCTCCAAGTATCTTCTACATACATTACTTACTTGAATAGAGGAACCCTCATATCACTATCATCCACCATGGACAACATTCTACTAATTGCTATCGTCCACCTAATATGCTACCTTCATTTTTTTCGTTCATCATTGTGCATACATCATCTTCCACTATATAGTCCTACCAGACTCTTTAGTGAGCACTGCCCCATCAACACAAGATAATCTACATAGTTCACTGCTAACCTCGCAAGTCTTGATTGGGTCCCACCAGAAATCTTGTGAGGTGTGCGATCATCATCCAATCTTGACCATTGTGGATTAATCTCCACCATTCCTCACAGACCTCACACGTCTTGATCAGGTCCCAATAGAATCTCAGTAGGGTATGCGGGTGACTATCGCTAGTACACCACTGACATCAACATCTCGTTAGGTCCCACTTAGCATATCTCCTTATTGCTTCATCGAAGAGACATCCATCAATGTCTTGCCGATACACCAAAATCACATCGATGAGATAACCATCGGGCTATCAAAGAGAAATTCAATCCACTCTCATCAATATGATATTTTCATGTTGATACCATTTACTACTACAAACAAGTGGTCCCCACACCATCATGTCACCACACATCACGATCCAATATCGCTTTTTTCCATGTGTCCTTTTGTCATTTTCTCTCTAATTGTACCATCAATGTGTGTCAACCTTACTGGGTCTCGCAATCAACATTGCCTTAACATCACCATGTCAGAGAGAAATTGACAAAGGTATCATCGATGCCATACAGTCTCATCGACAACACTTCCATACTCCTTATCACTCCATCGAGGAGACTTCTCTTAGACTCTCGTCGATAAGCTAACTATCAGTTTGTCGAAGAGACATGGATGAAACTCTTCCTAACACTGTATTGTCTCATCGATAAATATCCATAGTGTTGTCATCACTATGCCAAAGAGACATAGCCCATTCTCTCGCTGACCACACATTGTCACTCTGATAAAGTTCTCCTTACTCCTTATTGCTCCATAGGTAAGTCGCTAAAAGTCTGAACATAAGAACCTCTAGTAAGAGGTTGTGAACTTTTGCAAACCCATGACATGCTAACATATAGCTGTCTCTTTGTACCTTTATGACACCACCAACCTAGGCAATGGGGCTGGTCACCAACATGAATAATTGGCTAAGTCAAAGGGTTTCAAAACTTGAGAACCATGTGACATAGGTTAGGAAAACTTGGAATCTCATGACAAGAAAATAAACCATTTTCCACCGAACTGATGGAGATGTATAACCTTAAGTGCTAGGTAGAGGGGCTAGTCACCTCAAAATAGAACAACAACATCAAAATAGAACATTTTGAGGATTCCATGAATGCAACTCTAGCATTTAACCAGTAAACCCTAATTATGTCTAAGAGAAAACAAAATTCATTTCCAGACATGTTATACATCCTCTAGGCCTGCACAATGCCTTTCTGGAAATCTCTTAAAAAACCCATCACGAATCTACCCCTCAATTCACCATTAGATCCACTTCTCTCTCATCCATCTTCTATCATCATGCCAACAAACTCCTTTGGTTGATTTTCACTTTTGACATCAATGAAAACTATATGTGCTTCTGCACAGGATCAACACACTTCTCCTCTTATTCCCTTTTGACATCAAAGATAACATACTCCAACAGATAGAGCCAAAAAATTCAAACACATGTCAAAAATCAAGTTATGTTATGTTTACTAGTAATTCATGATGCTTAAATCAATTCCGTCACTAAAATCCATCAATAGTGTCTTTGTATAGGATATGCATTGCCATATTGAAAAATTGATAGTGACCCTCTGTATTAGACAATAAGGTCAATTGCATCACCAAATTGATTGTGTTGCTAAAGAAAAAATTATTCTGTGTTAAAAAAACAAGTTAGTACATTGCCATATCAAAATATGATGACAAAATTAATTATGCGTCACTATTTTAATTATGCGTCGATAAATTGAAATCACAGGTGTGTTGCTATAAAGTGATGTGTCATCAAATGTGTCGATGGATAATCAATAGCGTTGTTGTACATGAAAACATAAGGAAATCAGAGTTTCAACAAGAAATTCATTAGATTAGTTATTTTGTGCCCTCCTTCTAGTGCCAAAATGTGACCAATGGATTTTTTTAGGCTAACTACACTTGATCCATAAGGATTCAAAGCATATTCAAATCACTAAAGATTAGTCCAATAAGATCAATCAATAATAACTAAACTAGGAATACATTAAAACTAACATATTAAATCATGAAAGATTATAAAAACACCTATTCTAATCCATTGAAGCTTATCCTATTGGGGGAGTGGTGTTGCATTGATGTGGAATGACAACCCTTTCCCAATCTCATGGATAAATGAGTTTGTTCTGATCAATTCTATTGAAGAGAATCGATGAAACCATTAATATATGTGTGATGAAACATGATTTAAATGTTAAACTAACATGATGCAAGCTATTTTAACATGATCTATGCTAACATGATTGATATGGGTATATGCAAGGCTAATCTGAATGGACTTTAAGCTAAAAATATTGAAACCCTAATTACAGGATATACTAAATATATGCATCTATGTTATCATGAAAGCCATTAATGGAAGTTAAGCTAATATGCAAGTAATTTAAGCTAGAATGTTAAATGTGAGTGCAAATTAAAGTGATTTTAACAACATTAGCTTTCTCTTAAAAGGTGGATCCATTTGTCTCCAAATAGTGACCTATTTATAGGAGGACAAATAAGAAATGAAGGGTTAAGATTAAAAAGGTTAATCTATGGTCAAAATTGGAGGAAAGATGAAACATGGATCATGGATTGCCATCAATGGATGAGAACCAATGATCACATGGATCAAGGAAAGAATCAAGGGTTCATATTCTTCCAAACAAACACACATTCAAAATTTTCCCAAGAAGTCATGTAAGTTAACTTGCACAAGAAGTCTTGTAAGTTTGTTATGAGGGAGAATACTCCTTTTTCAAATGAGTGGAGAAAGAGAATATTCTTTAAGATATTCTCATGGGTGAGGGGAAATTATTTATTTAGTTAATTAAATTGTGCAAAGGAATATTTTATGGGAATATTCCCTTTTTGGAGGAATGTGCAAAGGAGGAATATTCCCTTGCAAGTTGGGGGAATTAGATTTAATTAGTTAATTTGATAATTGAATAAGGTTTCAATTATGCAAATTAGGGGAATTAGACAATATGCATTAAATAAAATAATTCAATGAAAAGGGGAAAGTGATGTGATATTTAATTAAATAACTTAGGTTTATTTAATTAAATAGGAGGAATTTAGGGATTTAGGGATTAAATTAAATAATTAAATTTATTTAATTTAATAGGACGAAGTGTTAGCATGAAAGGGGGTGAATTAACCCGGTTATATTAATTAGGTTAATAGATGAAAATGGCATAATTAATTAAATAGCTAGACTAATTTAATCAACTAAGTGAAAAGAGGATGGGTTTTAGGATAAAATAGTGTTAGTATATCTGATTTGAGTGCATGATATCATTCAAGATACTTTTAAGTGTCTACAAGAAGATTAAACCAACTTATAAGTAAATGCATATTATAAGGCACATTTAATATATAGTGCTGCCATTCAAAGTGGAATGGCCAAACCAAAACAATGCATACATTAAGAGTAAGCCAATGCAAGCGAGGGCATATCATGGCATGTGAAAGTGAATGAGTCATCACCAAATACTATCTACAATGTGAAGTTGTAAGGCGTAAAATTTATCTTGAAGACAACAATAGGACAAGAGTTTGTATGCAAAAAGAAGTCTTCAAAGCCATATGATAATCATGAGACTTAGTCAATGTACAGTTGGCCACATTGTAAGAGGGTAGTAAACTAATAAATCATTTAGGAAATCTACTATAAAGCTTGTTGTTCATTTGACTCAGTAAAAGAGTCTTGTTGTCTCTTGAAACCAGTTAAATTAGCCATTTGAATGGTGAGGACTATTATGTGTTGCAAACCTGTAAGTTAGTTTTATGAGTCGTTGCATGTGGTTAGAAAGGTGGAAGAAGTATTAGCTTGTTTGTAGCCTTTGGTTGCTCAAATTTTAGTATATATAGAGGTGCTCATTCTACCATTTTCTACCCTTTTCATTTTTATTACTTTGTTGTTATTTTACTGCAATTTTTGTGCGAGTCAGTTGAGAGATTGAGAGTTAGTGGGTTGCTTGTTATTTTGTGTTAGTATGTGTTGAGAGATTTGGTAAGAGGCTAGAAGTGGGAATTGGGTTGAACTTAGAGAAAGACGCAAGCGGGCTTATGGCATTGAACAAGGAAGGAGGAATTATAAGTTGGAGCTTTTGTGCAGGCACATTGATTTCTATACCCTTGTTATTTATGTTTGAAAGGTTATTTATTATTGACTGTCTTGATTGAATAAGATGGATTCAAATATGTGTTATAATACTTGGGTAAGCTTGCATGTTCTTGATCAAATGTTTCTTTGTCCTCCTTATTTAGGTTATTCTATATTTATCCTTTATAGAATTTATATGATTGTGTTTATATTAAAACTACACATAGCTAGACTATACTATACATATGTGGAATGAAATGTGAGATGTGGAATATATTAATATCTTGAGGTAACTTGAATTTTTTTAACTTTTAGTGCTAGGTGAACCCTTGTGAATAATGAGGTTATCAATACAATGGTAATGATGGAATGATAGACATGTCATCGTCAATAGAATGTGACATCATGTAAACCATATTGATAATCTATACTTGATTGATCACTTGATCATCACTCTACTTTCAAATGAAACCCTATGTTGAGAATAACCTATTTGGTTGGGATGTTTACTTGATTATTGATTTAAGCACATAGGTTGAGATTAACCTATATGATCAGATTGATTATTTTATTGTTGATTTTATCTTTGATTGAAGTCATTTATTGTTGAAGATTATACTTTTGATTGAGGTTATTTATTGATGAGATAATAATTTTGATGGGATCTATTTATTGTTGAGATTACACTCTTGAATGAATACTTTTATTGTTGAGATTTTACTTTTGAAATATATTAATTTAATGTTATAACAGTATGTTCATCATATGTCAATACTTTATGTATGTAGTATAAAATAGAGTTGCTCGAGATACTTGTAGCAATGTCATTGAGATATGAGTTAGTGGGAAGGTTATTCCTAGGGTCAGGATAATCCATGAGAAAGGGGATAACCTTACAATAGAATACTAATGGTCAATACAAATCAAGAAATTATTGTGTTGAAAAGATGACCTCACTCGAAGTAACTGGGTGATGAATCTTTGGCCAAAGTAGTGTAGGTAGCCACTTTCTACATTGTCAGTTAATTGTGTGATTCAATTTATATTCTAGGGTGAGGTAATCATACATGTAGAAGTAGACATTATAGATATGTAGGAGAGATCACTCTACTCAGGAAAGGATATTTGAAGGATGAGGTTACCAAACCAATCTCTTGGTCGAAGGGAGGGCCATCTTACCAAGTTTGGTAGATGTGCAGGGGACTACGGTAAATCCATGGTTGGTGGAAAAAAACTTGAGTGATACTTCTCCTCATGCAGTTGGCAACCAACATTTGGGAATACATTATGGACCATTGGTATTTATAATTAAAGAATTGAAGATGTATGTGCCAATATTAGGGAAAAATAGAAGGTATGCACTATGGAAAGGGGACATGTAGAATGTATGCACCAATGTTGTGACATCTATAGTAGTTTGTAATTCTAGTTCATGTGAGCTTGAAGAAGCTATGCATATAATCATGTTCCCATCTATATGAAAATTGTAAATGTGAAATGTTATCTTGAATATATTTATGTAAAGTGAAATCATACTTATATTCTTTTCTTTTCTTTGATAATGCAATGGAAAAGTTTGGGAAGGTTATGTTTCAAATGGTGCATTTATTATTGAAAAGAAAAGAAAATTTTACTGCTCATTATGTTAGATGCATAAACTATTCACTTTTGAGTAAAACATAGTAAATTTTTTGAGTAGAACAATGAGCATGTTACAAAAGACAAAGGAAAATGTTGTGATATCACCTCGAGAACTAGTTGAAGTTGTTGAGATGCATGAGAAGGTTATTTCTAGGGACTTGGAGGCAACAATGATCTTGAAGAATCTGTAGTAGTTTCTTTTTATTGTTTGTTTATTTGTTGATAGTTTGCTAATGGTTTGATGATGGACTTGTAATGCTTTTTCTTTGTTGCATCATTTTTGGCTTGGGACTACTTGTTTTCCCTAACTTTTCTTTTTAGCAGCCTATTTTTTGTGTAAAGGGTTTTAGGACCTCTTCAAAACCTATTTTTTTGCTAATAAAAAACATTGTCATTATTGTTCAAAATTAAATGCGTAAATCATGAGGTCCACAC
>VDFB02374677.1:0-37821 GCA_007258455.2 Sequoia sempervirens | reverse complement strand
TTTAATTTCCTTGGGAGTTTTATATTTTGGAGGCTTTAAATTTATAGGTCAAGGTGGATCACAGAAAGTGTCTAAGGGAATTTTGGTGGTCATGAAGGCTACAAATATTAGAAACCTTTAGAAGCTAGAAGTGAGTACTGTAATAAATGAAGAAGTGGTGGTATATGAGGAAATAAATGAATCTACTTGTTTATGGAATCAACTACTATGTCATATGAGCAAGAAAGGGTTGAAGGTACTATTAAAACATAAGTTACTTCCAAAATATAAAATCTTTGAATTTAAATTTCTGCAAACATTGTGTTTATGGGAAGTAAGCTAGATAGAAGTTTAAAATAAGTAGTCATACAAGTAAGGGTATTCTAGATTATATATTCATTTAGATGTTTAGGGTTCATCACCTATAGTTTCTTTTGAAGGATCATCATATTTTGTAGCATTTATACATGACTACTCTAGAAAATTTTGGCTCTATATTATTAAAAGTAAAGCTAATGTACATGGATTTTTTTAGTTGCAAATATTTGCCAATTGGTGAATAGTACATATGGGCCAGGTAGAAATTGGTGATTAAATCACAACCAACAAGGTCACCAAATCGCTTGGATTTTACAAATTATTGAAACAATGCATTTGCATTTGCCAATGATTTATTTTATGAGGCATATGTAAGTAATATGTTTTACATAACAAACAGGTTTTTTAAATAGAGAAATTAATATTTTCACCTAGAATCTTAGAAGCATGCATTAAATCACCTACATATTCACCGATACTATTAAAAGAACATTGTGTATCATGACGATTTTCACCAACATTATTAAATGTTGGCTACCCGTGAGGACCCATTTCACCAATAACATTAAAAATAATTATGATTTGATGACACATTTCACCAATTACCATGAAACCTCCATGTTAATTGTAGGGGCATAATCACCTTGAAAGTTATAAAATATATTTTCTGTTGAGGTTTGACTCACCCAAAACTTAAAAATGTTGTATAATCATGTGGGATTTTCTAGATTTTTACTATATCATTTAAAAATCTAGTGGAATTTTCCAAGTATGTATTGATATAAATACAATTGAAACTCTGATTTATTCTTACACATTTTGTTCATTTTTGAACTTTTGAGCTCTCGATTTGGAAGTTGGACTTGAAACCTTGATCGTAGGAAAGTTACAAATTTACAACAAAGACATTCCTGCATTAGTGAATAGCGAGTCAGTGAAGAACTAAAGGTAAGCAATTACTTCTTCATAGTGTTATAAGTTTTTTTTATCTCTTTTCCATTCTTTCTTCAATCTTAAAGATGATATTGAGTAGGGAATAGGATCTATATTTTATGTCCTTTTTAAACAAGAAAACATTTTTCTAGCTTTTATTCATGGCGAGAGATCAAGATTTTGAGCAACAAGTGCAACAAGGGTAAGAATCCTCAGGGTGGTGAAGGGACTGGGAGGCCATCAAAATGCCCAAAACGTAGAGTTACCATTAAGTCTTACTTTGGAATTGACAATGGTTCTGATCCATCAGATCAAGATGGAGCTACACCATCAACTCTTGCACAAAATATTAATGAAGAAGGAATTCACAATACCTCACAAGAATAATGATCAAAATGATTTAATTGAGTCTAATGGGGATGGCAATGCCATAGAAGATGTTCCTAGGGATACCATGGTTAGCTAGAATGAGATAATTGACTTGGATGAAAATGTTGGTGTTGTAGATGATGTTTGTAGTGAGAAAAGAAAATTCAAATAAAAATGGGGAATGAGTGGGAAATCACAAGGATGTTTTAGATTGATTGGGTGTTAAAGTACCCATTCATTAAACTAGTGGATAATGTAAACAAAGATGAACCTCCAATAGAATGCAAGTGTAAGATTTGTAGTTGGAAATGTAAAAGATACAAGAAGTTGTAGCTTAAGCTTAATACTATGGAAAATAATATTGGTAAAGCTTATGAAAAAAAAAATAGATGGAAAGGAAAAATTAGTAGTAAGATAAAAATCAAAGGAAGAATGTATTCATGTTAAGTATGCCTTGGAATATGATGATAATATGCAAAGAATGGTGAAGCTTACTGCATATGGAGGTTCAATTGAAGCTCAATTTGGAAAGGTAATGGTAGTAGTACAACTAGCAAAAACTATTCAAATGTGTGTTATTTTTCATATTTTATCTAGAGGGTGTCCTATGACATACTACCCACAATATAATATTTTATTATCTTTCTTGCATGTTCCTCACTTTCCTAGCTCACATTGGTCAATAAATGTTGGATTAGAATGGGAAAGTTGTCTTGTTGAGATGGAAAAAAAAGATTTATAGGAGATTTAATAAAAGAATCATACTTCATTGCATTATCTTTAGATGAAGTTACAACAGTAGATAATACTTCTTGGGTATGTATGCATGTGTATACTATACACCAACATTTCTACCAACCTCATCTTCTTTGTGTTCATAAAATGAAGGACAATTCAACATCACAAAATCTACTTGAACTAGTTAAGAAATCTTTGAATGAAATTGGAGGTATGGATGACTTGAAATCTATATAGTTGAGTGCTAATTCACAAATCTAAACCATGCTTCCTCAAAACATCGATAAATTTTATGTTACCAATCCTATTGATTATAACACATATTTTTGGTGGCAATGGAAGAATTGATCCTATGTTGATCTATTTTTTACTATTGTGCATTTATTATAGCCTTTACTTTGTGTTCACAACATTTATGATAGGTAATGCTTAAATTGATTCACAATGATCATTTATTTATCCTAAGTTACTTATAGACCACACATGTGGGTTTTAAAATGGTTTATCTATCTATATTATTGGTGTATATATATCAATTGATATATGTACACCAACAATCAATACATGAAATTTTATATGAAATATTAAAAACCCTTCAAATTTAATATAGTAAACTAGAAACCCTAGAAGTTATCAATTGATATAGGGGTATGTGCAGGATCATGATGGGCCAAAAAGTGGTGATATGATGGGTATTTGTAGGGTATGTGGCTGATGAATTTTTTTTTACCAAAAATTAATGAAATGAAAAGGGTTTTTAAAGGAGATTCTTAGCTTTCCACCAATATAAATTATGCTTTACTTTGAATTTAATAAATAATTACTTTTCATTTTCTATTTGAATTACGACTAAAGTCCTGATTGATAGGCTGATTGAAAAACATGTCTATAGCTTTGAAACGGTATCACATTTTTTTAATCCAAAACATGTGTCACATTCTATGCTTCGTATACTAAAGGATTAAAAAAAAGAATTGAATTTCATAAATTTTTGACCAAGTTAAGGTCGTTAGATGTATGAGTTTTTATATTTTTTAAAATTTGTAATAAAAAAATCATAATTAATTATTTACTTGGAAAAAAATTATAAAAAAATATGTATCACATCAGGACATGAGTCCTCTACTTATATCTAAAATCTTATAAAAAATATTATCATTTTATTGTGGTTAGGTGGTCAAACAAACACCTACTTATTTTTTCCTAAAATTTAAGTACTATTGCATTGAAATTTCAAATTTTCACCAAGTAGATTTTTTTTTAAAAAACTTAGTAGTTTAGAAACTACATTCAATTTGCTACAAATTCTATTCTTACATATTTTTCAAATAATATAGATAAATTATTCAAATTTTTATGTCAAGTTGCCTAACTCTAGTTTTTCTAAATTTTTTTGCCACTTAAGGGCCTATTTTTTCCATGACGATCCTGCACATACCCATAGATCAATATATTACTTTCATCTTTGTGTAGTATAATTTATTAGATTCTCATTGGTGTAGTCTAATTTAATTTCATATATGATAATTTTTTTGTGTACTTCTTGTAAGAACCCAATTTAATTATCTAAGAAATACCACTATTTTTTTTTTCCAAGATAATAAACATGCATTTAATTCATTTGTATACTTAGGTACTTATAATGGATAGGTATTCATCCAAAATTTAAGAGAAGCATCCAACGTTATGGGTTAGGAACCTATTCATGTAGAACAAGAATTCATCTATCCATTCGAGATAGGTATCTACCAACACCAATAGGAATCTATCATAAAATATAGGAATATGCTCTGACCAGAGTCTTAGACTCATCGGGATCTTCTAGATCCTAAGTCACCTCCCTAAAGACCACACTTCCCTCTTGGGATTGTATAAGGATCACCCTCATTCAAGGGTATGTAATATATAATGGCTTGAAGTCTTGCCTAGAAATTTAGCCTAAAGGTTTGGGGAGATCAACCAAATCCATCCGAAATTCCATATAAGTATACAATATATTCTTTCTTCTTTAAACATACAATTAAGATTTTATTTGCGAGAATAGTTTACTTGATTTATAAATAAGTTAAAAATTCTATTCATTAGAAAGTCCCTAACACAACACCTAAAATCATGTGTACTTGGAACATCCTTTGTTCACATACGCTGCTTCCAAATGAGATCAAGGAGTATATGTAGTTCTAGTTTCCATTCTATGTTTCGTGTAATTGCATGAGTGGGTACACAACCCTTTATAGGGTCTAGTTTCCCTAGATAGTTCTTTATTGGTGTAATAGCGTGAATTTGCACCCCTAGGAAAATTCCACATTTACACTATCCTCTACCTTAGAAAATTAATTTTGATAATGTAATTCATATTTTCGCCACCTTCCCCTATCCACTTGGTAGATGTTTTATGTGTTGGTGGGGGATATTCTATCGGGGACACTAGCACAATGAATGGACATTTGTGCAGCACGCTGCCATCCTAATAGGATTCCCACTTTTGGACTCCACAAAGGCATTACACTCCTCCATTGGATATGAAATGTAACGTCTCTTGCCCTTGGACTAACTTTGAATGGCTCCTTTGCCTCTTTTTTTGCTTTCAAATGGCTATTTCCCCATTCAACTCATCTTCTTTACATTCTCCTCGATCGATCATCTTCACACTTTGGGAAACTCTCTTCACTCTCCTCACTCACTTTCAGCTCCGTCAAGCTCTACCACCTCCATTGAAGTTGTTAGTTGATACTTGGTTGGTTCATTCTCTTTGTTGTTGCAGCAACGTCAATCTTTGAAGGCTTGCACGCTTTCTCCTCCTCCCATTTTCCTTGAGTGCACATGGTTGAATGTGATATCACTCCATCTCCTTTTTACTTTGCATTATCATTTTAATATCATAGCATATTGTTTTTCAATGTACTACTTGGTATTCTCTTTCAATATCTTTCCTTTATAATTTTTCTTCAATCATTGTTATTTAGCTATTCATGGAGGTGCAAACACCAAAGCGAGGGATTGACTGTGGTAGTCCTCTAAACACAACCCCAACATTTTCCCATCTTCTATGTGCAGATTCTCCTTGAGGTGAAGATCTTGAAGATATCAACTTGTGGGTAGGAAGGTGCACTTTCCTCACCCTTCTTTGTCATTTCATAATTAGATTTAACGTCTTAGTTGTCTTCTCAATATTTTGTTGTTTTGTTGCTATCTATTTCTATTATTCCATCAAAATGCATCCATTGGGTCGTTGGTATTTTTTCCTCAATTTTTTACTATACTTTATGTTTTCTATCCATATAGATGCCAGTGTGCCACCAAGACACTAGTGTGCTACGCTATCATCCATGTCCCATGCTATGGTCATCTAATAGTGAGCTATCTAAGTCATAGTCTAGATTCTAGAAATTTTCTCACTTGATTTCCTAAAATATTCAAGATTGTAAAAGGATAGTAGCAACCTAGTTGCTCTCCCTTTCAACTTTTAAAAAATAAACTCTCCTGAAAAAATTCTATTAGCTTGAGGTAGATCAAGGTAGCCTATTGTTCTAGACCTTCTTGTGACCTAAGGTCCTGAGCAGTTGGTCCTCCTCCTCTACATTTTGATGAACCCAATGTGAACTATTTTGGTTTCGTTTCATAGTGTTGAAGGAATATTCTCTAGTGTTCTAGGTGTGTGTTGCACGATGTATAGCCTTGTAACCCAACCTACAACACCTCACAACATAGTTAGAAGGATCCCTAACATTGTGGAATGAAACCTAGATAGGTCACTTCATGATTCTCAAACTTGCAAGGTATCTTGAGCAAGCTCTTTTCGGGTATGTAAAAGATGGCCTCTTTCATGCATCTTACCATCCCTTCTATGTAGCTTAAAAATTGGTCACTTGCTATAACCTTTACATCACAGGACCTTCCCATGAATGTGAATAGAGAACCCTCTCCTCTATACATTCCTTCTTGTATCAACAAGAACACCGTGAATAGTGTTTTCATTGAACCTACGTGCCAAGTTAATGTTATTACAAAGGAGATTATGCTAATAAACTTTGTACACAAGGATCGATATGATGAATCTAAGAGTGTAATACCTAACCATGATGGGATTTATGTCCCTCCTATTGGTTTTATCACCCTTTTAGTCCTAGTATGACCTAGAACTATAAAATCCATTCTTGATATCATCCTAGAGTCTGACTTGTTTAGAGTGAAGCTAGGCATTTCATGGCTAGCTTCCATGAACATAATCGCTTCGATGATCCATAAATATTTGAAGTTATCTCATGAGGGCTCAGTGCACATCATACATGACACTAGGTATAAACCTGTGGTGTCATGTGGGGCCTATTCATTATATCACTTTTGGCATGCCCCTATTGGTTTGATTCCTCCAAGGATGGACCTATTGTATCACACTTGCGATAAATACAAGAATGGGGGCATAGCACTGAAGGTGACCTACCTTGTTTACCCTTATGTTGTTTCAGTTAAGTCTTCTATGATAGTGTAATAGTAGGCTACATCTTCCTCCTCTCAAAAGGGGAAGGGGAAGTTTGTTCGCATCCAAGAGCCTTCCTCTTCTTCTTTTGTTCCATCCACTTCAACCTCTCACCCTACTACGACACCTTCAACTTTCGCCTCCATGTATCTCATGGGGATTTTGATGGTGCCCTCTTGGAAAAAGGCCAAGCATTAGGTTTTTACCTTCCCATATTTCCCACAATGCTTCAACCCATTGTTTATGGTAAGGGGAAGAGTCCTTGTAGAGTTGCCTCTATGTCTCAATCATTGTGGCCTCCTACAACTCTGGCCCCTAGGGTGGCGAATGGGAAGAGGTCTTCCACTGAGGTGCTTAAGTCTACTTCTCCACTGATTGTTATTTCTATTCATGCATCTCTTCCTTTTGTTTCTATCAAGGAGTCACTCCCTCCATCAAAAATGGCTATTATGGACACTCTGATGGAAGAATATGATCCTTCTACTCCTCCTCAACCTGCAGCTTCCAACTCTCACAGTTGAAGAAACCACCTTACATGTGAAAGTAAGCATCAAAGAAAGGATCTAGTTGCTGGGTAGGTTACCTTGCATAAGGTAGAAGGGGAGCTAGCAGTTGTTGTCTTTGCATCTCCTACTGTGCCCCCCTCCTCTACGCCTTCTCCTTTGGTTCTCATCGCCTTGATCTTGCTTTCGTCTCCCCCTATGAGCACAGATGATTCTTACCCTAAAAGAGTGAAATTTTTCATCACTCCCTCAGTTAAGCCTCATCTCCTAATGTCTCTTCTAGACATCCCACCTTTTCCTAAGCCTGTGGATATGTTGAATACTTCAGTGGTGTCCACTCCTATTTTGTCCTCTTCTTCCTTTCCTTCCACTTTTTTGTGGGGATCTTGGATCCCCTGATCAAGCACAAGTTGGAGGATGATCCTACTTCTAATAGGGTTCAGAGAAAAGGATTTCCCTCTTTGGGAGAGGGTTTTTATTTATCCTGCATCGTCCTAGTGATGGAGGCAACCTCAACATCCCCTGAGTTTTCCATTGCCCTTGAGTATTTTGGTGAGGTCGGTACTGGATCTTGGGTGCCTCATTCTTCACATGCCTAGTTGACACATGGAACTCCTATCAAGTGTATGTTCAACGTAGTCGATTATGTCTTGGCTCTATCAGTGATATTTGCAAGATCAATGACATTTACCTCATAGGAGTTGAGCACAAAAGACCTCAATGGGCCCTCCTCTTTAGCTCTCTTCATAGGATAGTTGAAGGGTGCTCCCCTTACTATCCCACCCTTGTAGGCTCATCCACCCTCCCCTTATAATGACCTATATTAAGATAACAATGGCCTTGTGGTTGATGATGTTACACCCCAATTGTGTAATTACTATTTACTATTACTATGTAGGGTAAATGTGAATATAATTTGTATTTTGATGGTGAATAAAATGTTCTTTCACTTTGTCATTAATGCATTATGAATGAATTTAACTTGTCATTTAATGATATGTGAAGAAATGAATCTATGTGAAATGGATGGTTATTGAATTAATATTCTAACTATGAGATGTATTATGTGTAATACATGTTTTTCTGAACAACTAACTACCATGTTCATGTGTTAGTTGGATGTAGGTATATATTCAATTCCTCCAGGCGGAGGGGAAGTATCACTCAGAAGACACTCTTGGTTGGGTAACCAGTAACATAACCTATTTGAGCTTACACACACACTAATAGTAGAATGGTTGAGTCATGTTATTTATATGGGAAGTTGACCTAAGTCATCCTTAGTTTGATGTGCGTCTGCATTAGTAAGGGTCTTGTTCACTATTGAGTGTATTATTGGGTGATGTTTATCTATTTGAGCTTGTGAGTTCTTTCATATATCACTATGCTTGTATTGATAAGTGGAACTAATGTGGAATATGTATAGATACACATATACATGTTGATGATAGACCATACACATGAAGGAACATGCACATGAGGGTACATAGGTAGACGTACCTATGCACACTTATCGGAAAGTTTCTTATGCACATGGAACTATCAAATGGACTTTACGATATGTATATGTATAGATATATCTCACATAAACACTTATCAATAACAATAGTAATTATGTATGACTATGGTGTGTAATCAAATGTGCATATATATATATATAATATATATATATATACATATATTCATATGTATATATGTATCAATACACACATATGATTGGAAAATAGATATGCCCATACAAATTTATCGATATATGTATACATAAGTATACATGTACATAGAGGAATATATATATATATGTACACAATTGATATAATTATTATTACTATATGTGAATGAAAATTTTTTTGTATTCATTTGTATATAGAATGTATACATACTTTTTCAGCATATGATATATATAAATATATATTAACATATATATATATATATATATACATATACATATATGTGTGTGTGTGTTGATATACATACACACACACACATATATATGTTATATATTTAAATATGACTTTATGCTTAGAGGTTGATTTACTTACTAAATCATAGGATGATTATATGCAACATATATAAGAATTTTAAAGGGCCAAATATATCTCATATTGGCAAGGAATAAAGGGCACGCTATGTGAAATATAAAGCGTAATAAGTCAATTTGAAGAGAATGACTTAGTTGATGCATTGAGATTAAATACATTTGAATTAGTTAACTACATTTACCTTGGATGCCTCATTAGTGACATAGTATGGTCATTTGAATCATGGCACTCGAGCTCATTGATTGATGTTATAGAGACATGTGTTAACATTATATCTCCTCCATATCCTACTTCTTTAGAGTTCAAAGTTACCTCATATGGGATTTCCCTTTTTTGTTTATTTTAGTATTAGCATCTTCCATATATAACTACTCGGATGAGTACTTGATAGAAATTGTAGGTTTGGTTCGTGAATTCCTTATTATATATTTGTAGTAAACCATTGAGGATATTCACCTCCTCTTAATATTAGTTCATATGGAATTGCATTATCACATTCTTTGGATATAATGAGGGAAAATCCATACCCTCTTATTTTTTCTCAAACTATACATTTTCATAATACCCACCCACCCAAAAATCAATTAATTAAAGGCTTGGATGAATCAATGGCCTAGATGTAATGTTTTTATTATGTTCTTTCCTCAACAATGTCCTCCCACCCAATGAATTGTAATTCCCCCCCAACATAACTATTCCCTCCCACCTAGGGGATCAAAATTCACCCACCCAAGGTAGTATATAGTTTTGTTTTAAAAAATACTATGTTAATTTTGAATTATGTTGACTAGTAATCAATTATAGTTATTGAATGTCTCTATCCAAATCTCTTTACTAGAGTCACATGGTGCTCTTTTAATATATCCTATGTAAGGATCATATAGTATAGTTCAAATTTTGAGTACTAGTTCATTTAGTAGCATTTGGAGTAGTCATCTTCATCTTTGGATCATGTTCTACATCCATTTCAACAAGGTTCTAGATTGTCTCTTTCTTCAATTAGGCTTGAGACTTTGATTTGATTGTGACACATTATGGCACAAACATGTGGATATCTAATAAGATTTCAAAGACAAAATACATATTGATATTTATTTTCATATTTTTTTTTAGGAATGGGATGGTATCCTACATACATCTTTGTATTTGTTTCTTCTCAAGTGAACAAGTGTTTATTAATAATTTTAGATCACCTTCAACATTCATTATTGAGAATTATCCATTAGTATAGGATAGTATAAATTAAGGTGTGGCTGCATAGTCTCTCTTCTTCTCTCTTTTGGGGGTGGCCTTTTTATCATATGGAGTTTTATCCTTCTCATACTCTAGAGAGTATCTTTTGTTTTCTCCCTTTTGGAGAGTAATTTTCTCATATTGGTTTTATCTGTTTCTTAATTTGTGAGATATTATGATATACATGGGTACCTCATTAGTCCTTGTTTTCAAGAATCATCTTTGCATCTTTATATGTTTTCTCATTCTCCCTAATTTTCCCTTAAGGGGGTTGTTTGCACGAATGATCTATATTCTCTGTATGTTTCTTTCATGTTGGGGATATATTCTATTTTCATTGAATCTCCTTGATTTTCGGTGGCTATTTATACAGCTGAATATTACTTGGTATTAGAGCATTATAGGTCAACTCATATAGTTTTGGTGTGTGTTGATTATCTCTATTAGTTAAACTCTTGCATATTTCTTCTTACAAATTTATCTTAACAAGGGATATATCATACACCACTTGGCTAGTCACTTTCAAGCTATTTACAAAAGTAGGATATAGGCATAATTAGACAAGGTTGTTGACCATAAAATTCCATTTAGTAGTTTACTTTATGAAAAAATAATTTCATTATAGATTGTCATTATTGATGGAACATCATATACTTTAGAACATTATAAAACTCTCTCATAGTAAAGGAACTACAATTAATTTTTATTTTTTTTATACAAATCATCTTTGTTACACACTAAAATGTTAGAAAGACAACTGTTAGCACATTTCATGTCACATAAGAATCTTTTGTTTCTTGATGGTCTAGAAATGTGTTCTCTTTATAATGTTCATAATAAGGAAAATTTGTAATAAATCTTTAAGTCATCTTACCCATTAGAGTTAAGTTATTTAAAGCTTCAAAATTTATTAGCATTTATGAATCTCAGTTAGAGTTAAATTATTTAAAAGCTTCAAAATTTATTAGCATTTACAAATCTCAATTGAAGAAAAACTTGGACTTAAGTTACAAGTTGTAAGATTGATTCTAAATTTTCTCTTCAAAATCGGCTTGAATGCATTAAATTTTATGTATTGGATGTTAAATTATCTTTAAAATATAATATGTAATGCATATCATGATATGTATGTCTTATCAATAATGAAATATTTAAAAACATCCTTCAAATAGTTAGATAATTACAAGATTGAAATTTTGTAGGCCCTTGAAACATGGGGCTTGCCAATAATATACATAAAATTAGGGATGAGAATTATGATATACTCAGAAATTAGGGATCTATAAGCTATCATGAAGTAGATTAGTTGGCTATCACAAGTGTTTTTGTTACTATTACAACAACCCAAAACCAAAAAAAAATAGTAATAATCTTGTCATTGTCATTCTTTTAGAATACATATATAGAAATAAAAGTAGAGAATCATAAATAATGCAACAACAACATTTCATAAAATGGCTAGATAAAAATAAAATAAATTATTAAATGAAAGACCTATGTGATTTTTTCAATAACCAAATTTACTATAAAAGAATAATCACATAACCAAATTTACTATAAAAGAATAGTTTTTAAGTAGTAAGTTAAAGCCTCAATAACTAACACAAATATGTAAACCCTTTAATAAATACAACCCAATATTAACTTTGAATAGCTAAGAAAAATATTAGAACCCTTTAAGTAATACAACCCAATATTAACTCTAAATAACTAACACCAATGTTGAAACCCTTTACATATACATAAATACAAACCAATCTTAACCGTTAAGGTCAAGGCTTATTTAATGCAACAAAGTTCACATTGTTTGCTACATATGTGAATTGATTGAAGTTTGCCTTGTCTAAAATAGATTTAAATCTCAATAATGATAGATTCTTGGTTGAAGTGATCAGATCCCAGGAGTTCTATTCTTAGGTTCACTAGTTGGGGTTATCACTTCTTTAGTTATATTACATGTCACTCATAGAAACATGAAGTTCACAACATCCACATAGTGTTTGGGAATATTTTTAATCTAAAGGAAATTTATCAATGATTTTAATTTTAATGATAATCATTTTTAAAAAAGTTATTCTATTTGTTGGTAAAAAATGTATAAAACTCCATTGTATATTATTCGAGCAATACATCTGCATATATATGACATAAACGAAGCAATTGAACAGAGGTTGAGTGGGGATGGTTGAGTGAAATGGTTACAATTGATTAACTATATACACAACCGCTAGTTATACCCACCACATACAATGTAATATGATATATAACTAAGTATACCAACATTCCCTCCCTTATTACATTATTCCTACAAATGTATCCTCTAAAAACTCTTATTCTGAATAATAACTTTCACCAGCTAAATGGTTTGTCTCCTTCCACACAACTTTACTTAAACCTGATAAAATAGTCGTGTGAACTTCCACATGCTCTGCTTTTGTTATTGGATGCACAGTTAACTGCTCATTCTCCACATAGGTAACTATTTCTTCTTGCCTCTACCTGCACTTTCCTTCACAAATAAAGATAGAACTGCAATGACTATATTCCTTTGGACTTCTCAGGCACGATTCTCAGCACAATAATATACATCATACTGCACCCCATCTATCAGCATAACATCAATACAAAGAATTTCCAAACCGTAGCCACTGATTTTAAAGATCATGTATATCACACCTCATGCTCAGTAAGTGGATTAAAAAATTATGACGCCATCATCCAAAATGTTTCATTGATCATGTTACTGTGAACTACGCATAAAGGAGAAATACGAGAGATGTAGTTGCAAACTGCATAACAGTCACTCTACGTAGCAAAATGTTAATAACTAATCAATGTAATATGCCTTCAAACCTTTGCTTAAATTATGGCTGTCTAGTCCAAACCTTTGCTTAAATTATGGCTGTCTAGTCCAGCGATGACAATGGATATCGCCATGATTATCTCCTCTGCACGCAATGATTTAAGCTACTGCATCCCTACAGTATTGACGTCATTTTCATCTGCAAATGCTAATGCATTCAATAGGAAAAATGTCTGCTCGGATTCAGTAGTTGAGCATGTTTCAATAGTTGTGATAATAGTTGTTTATATAATGTTCAATAGTTGTGACTTGACTATCTATAGTTAAACAAAATATATTCCTTTGATCTAAAAAGTAACCAATCATGTGATGCCACACCAGTGCTCAACTACTCATGCTGCGAATGCGCAAGTACTAGTCTAACATTTTTTTGGGCCTTTTTGGACACCTTGATATAAAGCATGCTAATGTGGCATCATATTTGGTGATGTGGCCCTGAAACGAAAGTTATAAGCAGGGAACTTGCCAAGTAAGCTGCTGTAAAAAATTGGAAGTGAATTGAAATTTCCACATAGGATAATTAGAAGTGCGAAGTTAGGGTGCACAACTACTGGGTCCTCTCCCCTACCACATGTTGGTAAAAAATGCATAAAACTTCATTGTATATTATTCGAGCAATGTATCTACATATATATGACATAAAGGAAGCAGTTGAATGGAGGTTGAATGGAGACGGTTGAGTGAAATAGTTACAATCAGTTAACTGTATACACACCCACCAGCTACATCTGTCACATACAATGTAATATAATATATAACTAATTATGCCAACACATTTAGATTAGGAAGAATAATTTGTTATAAATGAGACCTTGGAACTTCACAAATGTCCCAATTTTCTATCTTTAATATGAGCTATGAGAAGGAAAATAGTTAATTTAATCGAACATATAAATATACACACATGAATAGATATTACCATTCAAAAGTTTATGGATCATAATCATACAAATATTTGGAGCTTGGAGACAAATAATGTTGGCATATCTATTTAAATATTATTACATTGAGATAGAATCGCATAATTAAATACAAAAATATATCTTTTGTTAAATCATTACATGGGTTCTTCAACAAAATATAGAAGGTACTATCAATACAAATAAAAAATATGAAATTTTGCATACATATTACTCTCACTGTCACTATTAACTAGCATTCAACATCCATCCAAATTATTGTTTGAATTCTTCAAAAATAAGACACCTTCCAAAATAATTAACCGAAATGATGTAGGGGGATATCACTTGTTGTCCACCAGTATTTCTCATAAAGCATCTGGAAAGTGACCTTCAATATGGACCCTAGAGCTCCTATAGAAAGTAAAAGTCATGCTTTTCTTTTCCCCATTCATTTGGATGTTTTAAATTTTGATTTGGGTGGGAGGAGACAAATTAATAAAAAGCATGACTTAACCGTGTGACTTACCACAAACTATTGAGAGCACCCATTGTAGCATCAGGAAAATAGGAATAGAAAATGGGAAAAGGGCCAAGGTAAAAGGGTTCCACATGAGCCACCTAAGTAGTCAAAGTCTAGTGTGTGATCTTTAAGCCTAACTCTTTCAGAATAATAAGAAATCGGAATGAGTTCAAGTGATTTGTGAAAGTGGACCTCACATTGATTGTTTATTAATGTAAAGTGTTCAATGAAAACCATATTTTAAATTAAAAATATCTATTATTTAAAGAAAATTTGATTACAAGAAATATTAATTTGAACTTACAAACTAGACTATATATTTCTCTTAAACTTGCTAGTAAATTACTCAAAGCATGTTTGCAATCCAAAAAAATAGGCCTTTAGTTTGTTTATCCAATTTATAAGGTTGAGCTCAATAAAAAAATAAATATAACAGTAAACATGAATTTTAATAAATTAAATATAATATTTAATTAACTTTTTGATAGAAGGGTGTATGTGTTAAGAATTGGTTTGTTAATGTGATGGAATTTTAGGGTTCGGTAAGATGGGTGCATTAACATTTGTGAAATGATTTCTATCTATTATGGTTCAAATATGCGCCTATGGAACTAATCTAACATGTAGAACTAATTTTGGAATTGTGTAATAGA
Source organism: Sequoia sempervirens (assembly GCA_007258455.2). Classification (NCBI taxonomy): domain Eukaryota; kingdom Viridiplantae; phylum Streptophyta; class Pinopsida; order Cupressales; family Cupressaceae; genus Sequoia; species Sequoia sempervirens. The sequence continues at coordinate 22,291 of VDFB02374677.1, read as the reverse complement.
ACTAGTAGGGAATGGATGACTATGGTAAATTCACCTTATCTTATTGCACCTATGTCTAAAGAAGGGTGATACATACAAACACCATTAAAGAACTTGCTAAGTAAGGATCATGTTTTCCTCAACCAAACCTTGAGAAAAACTAATTCAATAAGTCAATTAAATACAATTTAAATATGAACTTATTATTGTTAAAAAGTATCGTAATCAAACTAAGCCCAAAACATAATGAAAAAGAGCTTGAATATGCTATTTTTGACATTAAAATTGTTAACAATGTGTGGTTAACTATAAATTGTTGAAACTGACTATTTAGACACATCTACATTAGATCTACTTAAGAAAAGTTTCATGCTAGATCATGCTCTACCATTTTAATTTAAATTAATAAAAGATGATTGAGAACTGGTAAGTCAAATGTATAAATTATTGTATGAAATATAAATAAAAATATGAAAGTTCTTAACTCAATGATGGAAGAGTGAATACCAAATAAGGATGGAAGTATTTTGCAAATTATTAGGTGAGGTAGTCTTATTAAGCACTTAAAATTCCATTAAGCGCCTTGACAGATCTGAAATTGGATTTGGTGGAAATGTAAGCTTATTGTATTAGCATTACAAGTGTGTTGGGGCTTTAGTTTCTCATTCCTTTCTACCTTTCTAAAGATACGTGGCAGTATAACAATGTGTTTGTTGTGGTTCTCCCACTGACTTCTATCGTTGCAAGATTTTGAAGGTGTGCTGCAGATTCGATTTTATCTCAAAGATTTGATTCTGGTCGAAAATGACAGATTGACGATTTTATCACCCTGCAAAATTGACTTTTCGTGGACGGTGGTTTCCTTTTTAAGAAATGAAGTCCATTTTTAGTAATGTTCCAAAAATAGTTTTACATCGAAGCATCCAAATATGGGTCATTGGGTATATTGATGAAAATCATATTTTATCAACCATACAACCCTTAAAAAGCGCTGAGTTTCATCTTCATTTTTTTCAAAAAATAGAAAAAGGATGATGTTCCTAATTGTTTACCAAAATTGAAATTTTTGAGTATGCTTTCAAAGTGTAAAAAGAAATTATAATGATTTTTAATTTATGGTAGAAAGGACAATTGGTGGAGTTTCTAGCATGTTTAATGTTTTCTAACTTGTTTTTCATAAAGAATTGATTTATTAATGCAATGGAATTTTAAGGTATGAGAAGATGAATATTTTAAAATTTGTAGAATGATTGCTCTTTTCTATGGTTCAAATATAATGCTATGAAATTAATTTGGCATGAATAACTAAATTTGGAACTACTAAGTGAACTAACACGAAATGGATGACTATAGTAAATTCATTTTATTTAATTGTAATTATGTCTAAAGTGAGATGATATCTACAAACACCATTGAGTAACTTGATAATCAAAGATCATGTTCTCCTCTATCAAGCTCAGAGGTAGACCACTTCAACAACCAAAAATTCATATTAATTACAATAGGTAAGGATTGAATATTTCGAGGATGATGTATGCTCTAATAATGCAATTAGAATCCTTATGATGCTACTAGGATGATGTGCAAAATAATTTAGGCATGTTGTTTGATTTCAAAAATAATAATAAATATCCATGTAGCATAACTCTAAGATAAAAAATCACCATTGTAAACTATGTAACACTATTCCTAAAATGGTAATATAGAAACTTATTCATCAAATAAAATCCCCCATAAATCAAATATTCTCTCTTTTGTCAAATGCCTAGATTTCAATGACGTCTCTTAGAATATACTTTATAATGCAATTACAATTTTTTAAAACTTATAATATTTTGATAAAATATCACCATTGTGAGCTCTTGTGTAACACAGTGGATGGGCACTTCACCAGGGCGTATGGTTATCACTTTGCCATTTTGAACCACTTCCATCACAAGGTTCGTATCTCTTTGCCTTTTTATTTATTCTCTTCTTTGAAGAATTGCCTTGATGAAGTTGAAAGAAACCCTAGGCGAACTATTATTCACCCTAGTCTTGTCAGGCTCATCTATGAGCATTTTCAAAATTTACCTGCTTTGCCTAAAAATGTTGCTATTGAGGAATTAGAAGATGAGGATACGGAAAGTAGTAGGGAGAACGATCCCCTGGCCCCTCCTGCTTTTGCCCTTGTTGGGTCTAAAACCACTGTTCCCCAGTCCCTTTCTTGTCGGAATGTCCTTATGGGATCTACCCTGCCTTTGTGTCCTAGTCTGCAACCTTCACTTGGTGGCCCCATCCTGGGTTTTGCTTCGCCGTCTTGTCTTAATCCCTAGTCGTCTCCTGGTTGCTCTACCCCGGGTTTGATCTTTGGTTTTAAAGGTACCCCAGTTATGAAATTGGTTTTGTACTCTGGGAATTCTCTGGAAATTCATTCTAATAAACCTATGGTCAATAAAGAGTCAACCCCTAGTGCTTCTGTGTCTAGAACATTTGTGAAGGCCCTTAAAATTTCCCCTATTCAGGGCAAAATCAATTCTGCCCTGAATAACCTTAGGCCTGAGGACGTAATGGGTGTGGTGGAAAAAAGTACTGATGGTTTTTTAGCTATTCTTAAGTGGGCCCAAAAGGAAGTTTGTGATTTGAATGATCGTAATAGGGATCTCAGCAATAGAGTTAGGGATTTGGAGTAGAAGGTTAGCTGGAGTTGCAATGAGAATGATGGATAAGACACCACCTTACCAGGGAAAAGACAACAGTTGCAGGAGGAAAGATTGACTAAGTTGGAGAGAAATATGTCCCAGATTGACCAAAACATCAGGGCCACTATGGCAAATAATCATAAAATTGCTAGGCACAACACCATTATTATCAATGCTATGGTGGAAAAGATTGAAAAAAATAAAAAGGGAGCTTTGGTCGTGGACTTGGACGTAGATAGAGGTTGTAGCAGAGTTGTTGTTGAAGGGGTTTTGACTTGCACCCGAGCTAATACAAAGAGGAAGGCCCTTGCTTCTCCACACACAGTTCAAATCCTCAAGCAGGGGTTATAGGATATGAGTGAAGTTGAAAAAGAAGCCGAGGAATTGATGAACACCTTGGAGTAGTGCTGCTATTGTTGTTTTTGGCTTTTTGGTGGTCCTTTTTTGGGCCCTGTTGTCTCTCTTTGCTGCCGTTTCCTTTTTCTGGTACAACTGTCTGTTTGTTCAAACGTTTTTTGCTCTATCTTTGTAAGTTTTATCTCTGTGATTTTAGGTCCCTATAAAACTTGTTTTTTCCTTTTCAAAAACACTATTCTTTAAATGGTAATATAGAGAATTATGCATTTAATATATTAAGGATGAAATATAATAAATTATTAAGTACAATTAATCACTTATTACATCTCCACTTATTAATAGTAGCTCTTAATTATTTTGGATCTAATTGTATTTAATTTTAATTTATCAATTGGATTATTCCTCAAAATTCAAAAAATCATCCTACTTGTATAATATACTAGATTGGACAAAAAAAAATGAAAGTGGCACTCCCATTACCCTATCATTAAAAACAAAAACCTAAAAAGATCCTCTTCCTCTAATTTTCTTAAAAAAATAATCATCACAAGTCAAATATTCTATGTTTTGTAGGGAGTCTAAAATTTCATGATAATGTGTCTCAAAATTTACTTTAAATTTCAATAACCATTTTTCTAAGATTTATAATGTTCTACAGTAAAAAATAATCCTAGCAAACTCTTATGTAACACCATGGATGAAGGCCCCACCTAGATTGGGGAAGATGTGTTAATCATCCTGGTCAATAAATGGGAGGGTGTAGACAATTAGGGATTGGTTATGTGTTGTAATCTCTCTCTACTGTTACTAGGCTAGGTCTGTGTCTCTCATATGTTGTTATTGTAAACTTTTTTGATATTTAATGGTTTTTCTCCTTTTTGGCCCTTCAGGGTCATCGTGTAAAGGGTACAACACCCTATAAATGTTGCTTATATTATAAAAAAAACTAGTTTTTATATGATAATATAGATACTTGTTTATAAAAAAATTCCCCACAAATTAAATATTATCTCTTTTGTCAGAGTCAAAATTTGAATAACAATATATCTAGGAATTTATTTTAAAATTCAATTACCTTTTTTTAAGAATTATAATTCTCTAAGATAAAACATTACCATTGAAACTCTTAACTAAAATATTCTTTAAATGATAATATAGATACTTATATTCATCAAAAAATTCCCCACAAATCAAATATTTTCTCCTTTGTCTAAAGCTTAAATTTCAATGAAAGTGTGTCTTAAAAATTACTTTAAAATTTTTCTAGACTTCTAATACTCTAAGATAAAATATCATCATTAAATACTATTCTATAATACAATTCTTTAAACAATAATATGGAGACTTATCCATTCAAGATATTAACTATGAAATATAATAAATTATAAAAATACATTTAATTAATTATAACCTCTCCATTTAATAGTAGCATCTTTTAATTATTATTTTGGGTCTAGTTGTATATAATTCTAATTTATGAACTGGATTATTCCTCAAAATATAAAATATCCTCCTATTCCTCCTTGTACAATATACTAGATTCAACAAAATATAATGAAAGTGGCACTAATGTTTCCCTATCTTTGTGAAAAAATCTAAAAGGATTCTCTTCTTCTAAACTTTTTTCAAAAAATAACCCTCACAAGTCAAATATTCTCCCCTTTGTTGGGAGCCTAAATTTTCATGACTACATGTCTTGAAATTTACTTTTAAATTCAATTACTATTTTTCTAAGATTTATAATTTACTCTACAATAAAATATCAATCTAGAAAACTCTTTTGTAAAGCTAGTTTTTAAATGATAATATAGAGAGTTATTCATCAAAAAATTAAATTCTCACAAATCAAATATTGTCTCAGCCTAATTTTGACTAACATGTCTAGGAATTTATTTTAAAATTTTATTAGCATTTTCTTAAGACTTATAATGCTCTAAAATAAAAGATCACCATTGCAAACTCTTGTGTAACACTATTTTTAAAATGATAATATATAAATTTATTCAACAAAAAAAATCCTAAAAACCATATTTTCTCTATTTTTCCAAAAGCCTAAATAATGTTTCGTAGAATTTACTTTATAATTCAATTAACATTTTTCTAGACTTATAATAGTCTAAGATAAAATATCACCATTACAAACACTTGTGTAACATTATTATTAAAATGATAATATAGAGACTTATGCTTTTGAAATATATTAACTATGAAATATAATAAACTATAAAATATATTTAATCACTTATAACCTCTCCACTTATTAATAGTATATCTTAATTTTTTTGGATTTAATTATAAGTAATTGTAATTTATCAATTGGGTCATTCCTCAAAAATAAAAAATCTTCTTGCTCCTCCTTGTACAATATACGAGATTGAACAAAATATAATGAAAGTGGCACTGCCATTGCCCTATCTTTGTGAAAGAAATCTAAAAATATCCTCTTCCTCTAATTTTCTTTTAAAAAAGGGGCAGGGCCCTAGCTCGATTGGCTAAAGAATCCTATTGCAAGCAAGAGGTAATGAGGTCTAGTCTCCCCCCAAACCCGTGGTACCGGAGGGCGTTTCATGCCAGCGCCACCAGTCATGTGAAAAATTTTTACTAGGTGCACTATAGTTTATAGGGGGACAGATACTCGACTTATTCATATAGTCTTAAAAAAAAATTCTTTTAAAAAATAATCACCACAAGTCAAATATTCTCTCTTTTGTGGGGAGCCTAAAATTTCATGACAACATGTCTTGAAATTTAATTTAAAATTTAATTATCAATTTTCTAAGATTTATAATTCTCTACGATGAAAGATCATCTTAGGAAACTCTTATGTAGCGATGAATGGGTCCCTATTAGGGTTTCAAAAAACTAAATTATGGGTTTTGTTCTTCAATATTTATAGTTCCACGTCCTAGGTTTTTACCTCCCGAAAGTCTGAAATAGATTATGTAGATGCATTTCTATCATCCTACAATGTAAATGAAAACTTTGCAACTTGACAACTCTTTGACTTGACTTTTCTCCAAATCTTTCTCTTCAACTTGTAGTGTAAAAAAATGTTATTATTGACATTTTCACACTTGTTTGGGCCCTCCTTGTAAAATTGAGCTTAATGATGCCTTGACTTAGTGTCATATTGTGTTTGACATGCTCACATTAGGTCTTAGGCCCTTGTGAACTAATGAACTTAAATGGTACCTTGCTAAAGTGTTGTGAAGTGTTGTAACACACTTTCACACTTTTCTAAGGTTTTATTAATTAACTGAATCGAATAAACCACTTTTTAATCAAAATTTACCTTAATCATACCTTATTTAGAGTGTTGTAAAGTGTTCCAACACAATTTCACACTTTTCTAGTGTTTTCATAAATAATTGGGATTCTTTATGCTTTAATTGGCCTTATTTTGCATCCACAAGCCTCATTTAATGCATTTTTTAAGGATAATATTGACATAAATCAACATCCAATCATAATTTAGGTGTTTCTAGGTTGTGTGGCCTAGATTTAGTGATCTAGGACTCATATGCCACCTTGGGCGTATGAGTCCCACCTAGGGTTTTGGGTCTCGAACCTGATTTTACACCTTCCTAAGTATCTTTGAATTTGGCCCCATAGATTACACCTAATGGGACTTATATGCCACCTTGGTTGTATGAGTCCCATGTGGCTCAAAATCAAAATTAATTCAAATTCTTGGCAGGATTTTATCCTCCTAGATTTGATGTCGGCTTGTAGTTTTGTAATTTCAAGAATTCTTGCATAATTAAGTATAAATGCAAGGTTCTTTAACTCATTTTCATCCTAACCTCCTAAGAATTCAAGAGATCATCATACGTATTCATGCATTGGAGTTCATAAGAGCATTCAAGAGTCTTCTAGGATAGATTATCAAGAATTTTAGAGAATTATTCAAGCATCAAGCATTATGTCAAAGTCTTCATGCATCATGTTTTTTTTCAGCTAACAATTGTGATGTATGGTTTCATGATTTAAGCAAGGTTCAATTCAAGATCTATATTATTCATTCAAGAGTCAAGATCTACATCCATTGGAGCCATCTCATACATGTTTGTAGCACTTCATTGTTAGGGTTTGGTGAGTTGTAACATCCTATTTTGTTCATTCATCATTCTCCATTTCTATTTCATTTCATTTCAAGGTTTGATTATTGAAATGGGGTTTGACCAAGGAAAACCCATATCCACTAACAAAAGAACACGTTTCCCTCTCTTTAGTGTGTGATTTGCAGGTCTAGGTTGAAGACACATTGAAGAGCAAGTTTGGAAGAAGTTGTCAAAGTGTTCAAAATTTTCAAAGTTGTCACCTTGCATTGAAGATACTTGGAAGAATTCTATAGGTTGCAAATCAAGGTTTCGTATCCAAAAATCAATTGGGAAGCACAAAGTAGACCTTGAAGACCATATTAAGACTTTGAAGTTTTAGAAAAGCCTAACTAGACTGATACACCAATTTTGGTGTATGAGTCCTAGTTTAGGTCAAATTTCAAGTTTTTGTAGTTTCAGGTACCCATTTGCCAGATTCCTATTTCTGCACAGAAACCTAGAGCTGGGATTGATTCTCCCAACCTGTCATATGAGTCCTAGTCAACATTAAAGTCACTATTTTCAAAATTTCAAAGCTCCATCCAACCATCTTTAGATTTCCAGGTGCACACATTCCTTCTTACAACTTGTTATTCTATTTTATATTCATTTTTAGGTCATCTAGTTAAAAATTGCATCATATTAGGAATAAGCATTACACATTACATTGCATTTGTTTTTCCAAGCCTTAGCTTGGTGGTGAACCCCTGATTAGTTTACAATCAACCCCTAGGACAACCCTATTGCAATATCTCTTTCTCCTTTGCATACTTGAGGTTGAGATCTCTAAGGTTTGTCCTTGAATGAGAGTGTTGAGTTTTGTTATTATAGGTCCTAAACCCTAGAACCCAAACCAAACTTCTACCTTTCACAACCTAAAACCTAAAATCACACATTAAAGAGAAGAAAAATGTTGCTTGTTAGGGGATAGGGGTTTGCTTTAGTCAAACCCTATTTAGGTAATTAAACCTTGTGATAAAGCAATGAAATAGAAGCATAAAACATAAAACATGAAATGATGATACCTTTGATGATGTCTTGGAATTTAAATCTACAAACTAACATGAAGTGGTGATGGAGAATGTAGATCTTGATCTTGAATTGGATGTGAAACAATGCTTGCAAATGGATCTTCAATACTACATCAAAATTATCTCAACCATATGCTTGATGCACTATGTCTTTGACACAATGATATGACCTTGAATTTTTGCAATGAAACTTCAATTATTTTCTGTTGAATTCCTTTAGAGTGCTTTATAATGCTCATGTGAAAGTACTCTTGAATGCTCATGAAAATCTAGGATTGCTTAGATGAAACTATGTAATTAACCTTATATTTATATAGTAAATCTAAGGATTAACCCCAAAATTCAAATAATCCAAGCCAAAATCAGATCTAGGATTGAAAAATATAAAAATATCACTACAAATAAATTTAAAAAGTGGTTTCCTAGGCAAGGAGGACCCATTCGCCACCTTGGGTGTATGGGTTCTAGAACAATTTCTTAGGACCTAGCTTCAAGGAGGTGAAATAACATCAAAAACCCACCTCAAATATGCCAAAAAAGGGGTGCCCCAGGTTAGGGGGACCCATTCACCCAAAGTGGCGAATGGGTCCTAGCACAAATTTCTAGGACATCAACTTTGCCAATGTAAGTGTTATGCAATATCATTAATCAGTGTCGAGATAGATCCTTGGAAAATGCAATTAATAAGGCTTAGATTTGAATTAAAGGGCTAATTAAGCTCTAATTAACCACAATTAATTAACAAAGCCCTAGACTAGTGTGAAAGTATAAGAAAAAACCTTACAACACCATAAATAAGGCAAAATTATGTATTTTTTTGTGTCATAGAAAAAAGGACCCTTTGCTTGACATGAATTAATTCATGATAAATGGACTTAATGAAGTCTTGATTTGGGTGTTGTGAGGCATTTTATGCATCCACACTAGGTCTTGGACCTTTTCAAACTAAATAAAATACATTTAATGATGTCTTGTGAAGGTGTTGTGAAGTGTTGTAACACATTTCTACACTTTTCTAGACTCTTCTTATTATAATTCATCTAAAAAACACCTTTTTACTCATCAACAAGTCCTATTTTGAAGTGTTGTAAAGTCTTGTCACAAGATTTCATGCTTTTCTAGGCATATTTTCACTATTTACACCCTTCTCATTCTTTATCTGGTCTCTTTATGCCCTCATAAGTTGTAATTAAGTGTATTTTTTAATGTTATGCTGACAAATAACATTAAATACAACATTTTTCTTTACACATTTTTTTAGGTCCTAGGTAGGACCCATTTTCTATGGGTGGTGAATGAGTCCCCCTTGGCCCCAAATTCAAAATATTTTAAATTTTTGTTCAATATTTTATACAAAATCACTTGATGTCGGCCTGTGATGAGGTTTGAACAAATACTAAGGCACAAGAATTGTATAAATATGTGTTTTTCACCTCATTTTCACATCTTCCCCATCTATAATCTATGCATTCATCCATTCTTCATCATTCATCATCTATCTTCTCAAACAAGCTAGGGTTTTCACATTGCAAGTCATTTATTAAGCTTTCTAAGACATTCAAGGGTAGATTCTACATGTTATGTTACAAACTTTCAATATCATTCGTCATGGAAAGGTAATCCATTCCATTGTTGCATGTTTCATTCCTTTCTTTCATCATTTTGGTTTAATTACCTAAACGGGGTTTGACCAAGGCAAACCCCCATGCCTTAACATTCAACATCTCTCTCTCTCTCTTGTCTTGTGTGTTTGCAGATTTAGATATTTTGGAAGCTTGGAAATCATTAAAGCTTAAGTTGTAAGGTTGTTAAAGCTCTCTCTTCATTCAACAAGTCAAAGAATCAACAAAAAGTCATTTTCAGATTTAGATCCAATCATTTTAGAAGCGAACACCTATAGAAAACAAAAGTCCATATCTTGTTACACAGAATCAATTCCATATTTTGTAGATTCCTGTAGGTGGACTAATTTGCCACCCATGGTGAATGACTCCCACCTGTAGGCTTGAAAAGTTGAGTTTCTTAGATTTCATCTTCTGGCAGTTAGAAACTTGTTCCTAGAAGTTTTCATCAGAAGGAGGACTAATTCACCATGCATGGTGAATTAGTCCCAATATCCATTAACAGTGATTTTAGGGACATTCCTGAACCTTCCAATAACATCAATCTGTCTCTAGGTGCACTATGTTTAGCTTCATCAAATTTTGTTTTCATTTGCTTGAGTTTTTAGTTCATTTTTGTAATACACAATGTGTTTTCAAACAAGTCGTTCTTCCTTAATTTCCATTCAATAACCAATTAATTTCATTAGTTTCTTGCATTTCATTTCCATTTCCCATCCAATCATATATTAATCTCAAATGAAACATATATACATTTTGGCCTCATCTTTCTCCTTCCAGGTGAAAAACACTAGGAGTGCTAGAAAGCAAGTGGGTGCCAAAATCCTTCGTTTCAATTTTATCATTAATTTTGTTCATTCCCAAGCTAAGTGTTAAAAAAGGGTTACTTTTTTTGATGCTACATTTTTCCCCCACTTTAGTGAGAGTTTTCTCATATAAAAAGCTCACACTAAAGAGGCATTCAAGATACTTAAGTATGCAGAAATAGCAAAGATAGATAGGCATACCATATCAAAGGCCAAGAGAAATAAAGGAAACAAAAAGGATCAAGCACAACCATTCCAACACAATGTGTAACATGGCCCTATTTTTCTGTAACAAGGATCAAGCTTCGACAGTCTGTCCAACACTATGTGAACTAGGTCTAGGCTATTTGTTTGTAGCATGAGTGCTCACTTTAGGGTAGTGGAACCTCAAGCCATCCACTAGGTGAGTTATCTCAACGAGGTGGAAAATGAGAGAGTCATATTAGCTGCCCATACCATACTAAATTTATCCTCCTAAGAACTTTGATAAGGCACCACAATGTTATGCTTTTGAATGTTATGTCTATAAGTTCTTGTTAAAGGGTATTTTTCTTTGTTCATGTACGGTCTTCTTGTTAGGGAACATCATGCCTAATATCTCCAAGAGAGGACAAGTCAAAGAGTATTATACTGCCACTTATGGGATGCCTCATTTTCATCATGCCACCAAGGAAAATCATATGTTTAAAAATATGACACTCTTTGAGGACATAAAACCCAATGACACCACCAAGAAAAAGGACATGTTACAAGAAAAAATAAAATCATGCCATCAAATATGTAAAATTTTGAAAGATGTGATCAATATATGCCCCCACTTTAAATCAATTGCTAACACCATTGCTATGAGCAACTCCTTTAAATTAGCCAATGTTTTTTCATAAGACATGAGAGCTTTCCTCAAAAAACCCTATACCAATTCATATGTTTTCAAAATAAAACTACATCATCAACAAGGAGGGAACAAGGGCCAAAATACAACTAAAGATAACTTAGTATGTCACATGTGAGCCAACTTAAGGCATGTAATCCACATCCCAAGCTTGCTCTTACATATACATGGAAGGTGGTCAACTCGCCACAAGAGACAATGAAAAGTGACATATGAGGACAAGGCTAACCTAACCCCTCTTCCCCACTTAGTGCAAGACAAAGATGAGTCGACATTATTGATGAGAAATATGAAAATCAATTTTAATTAGAGGAACTAGGTGTTGCAACACAAGAGCACCACAATCCTTAAGATGTTGGATTTTATCACTTAAATCCTTGCATTCATTAGTAGAATGACCATGAATTCTATGATAAGCATCACAATCCTTAAGATGTTGGATTTTATCACTTAAATCCTTGCATTCATTAGTAGAATGACCATGAATTCTATGATAAGCACAAAATGAACTCTTGTGGTAAAATTTATTTCCTGTTCTTTGAGGGAGAGATATGCAACAATCTTGGAGGAGTCTCAACAAGATACCCTCTTGATCAATAGTAGAAGATGTTCCTTTATTTTATGACAAAGATATCTTTTGCTTAGTACAAGATGTCATACTTACACAAGACTCTTTAGATTGTGATATTTTGTGTTCTTGAAATGAAGGTGTAAAATCTAATAAACTCCAATCATTATGAAGACATTTCCAAGGAGTGCTTTGTGTGATTTCATTAATGTTAAGTGAATACTTCTTTGTTTCTTTCATTTCTTTTGAAGGATAATAACCAAGACCACTAGTGTCTATCAATTCAAGATGCACTAATGTTAAATTTGGCTTAGAAGAATCTTTTGTAAAATTGTTGATTTTGAGTGAAGGCTTATTTTTTTCTTTCAATGGACAATAACTAAGACCATTAGTCATTTCTTGTATGTTAGGCTCTATAGGGACACGATTACCTTGTTCTCTAGCACCACATCATTTTCCACTATAACCAAGTTGTTTCATAAGTTCATAACCTTTTCCATAAATCTTTTTCATTTCCTCTGGATTCAATGGTTGGTCACAATCAACTTCATCAATTTATTTTTTGTAATTTTCTTCTTCCTCTAAAGTGTTTGAGGTGGATGCTTTCAAATTTTGTGTTGACATTACCGATTTTTCTTTTACCTTGTTAGACTCTTTTGTTATGATCTTGTATTTTCCCATGAATGGTGAGAAATGTAAGGAACCCCAATCATCTTCCAATAGCTTAGTTACTTCATCAAGTTTCTTCTTGTGTTCTTTTTCCTCTATGACTTCCACTTTTGTAGTTTGGTTCCATACTTCCAAAGCATCTCATCCTTCTCTCTCAACAATCAAACAACTTTTAGGTTCAAGATTAGCCTTGATTGTGTAGAATTTTTTGTCATAGACATACTCCATTACACGATGGAGGATAGAAGGCACCCCATTCATTACATGAATCCATGGTTTTCCTAAAAGAATATTATATGAAAGATCATGAGGCATAACATGGACTGGAGTTTGCAATGTAACCTTTATGACTTTAAAAGGTAATGTTCAATGAATCCAAGCAATTGTTTTCCTATATTATCAAATCCATGAATAGATAAAGATTTGGGTTTAATATCACTTCTATACATGTCAATATTTTTAAAAGGCTCACACTACACACATTAAGGGTCGACAATTTGACTAACATGAATTGTGACATTGAAAGCTTCATTTTGTTTCTTCTCTTCCAATGAAGCTAACTCATCTTGATAGAAAGTAATGTCTAAGTTGATCAAATTTATAGCTTGAATTTGGGTTGCCACATCATTTTGTTGCACATTAGGAGAAGTAGGAACTTGTTGTAAAGAATTTTGAAGCATGCTATGATAGATAGGTGAGGCAAGAATAAGGTCCCATAATGATATCTTAGCAGAAGTATTCTTAAGTTGTTCAACAAGACCATACCCCTTTCCACTTTCTAAAGGAAAATGAGGAGGGGGTATGTGCAGGATCATGGTATGCCAAAAAGTGGTAATGGAGAAAAAATACGTGTTTCTACGACTCAAAAACGCAAAAATGCCGAGTTGACTTTATGTGGCTCAGGTGACTACCGAAGCAAAGCCCAAACCTAGATTTTAAAATCGGATATCCGATCCAAATCAAATATCCGATTTTAGACACATATATATATCTATTTCGGCCTGAGCACTCATTTTCATTTGACATTTGCTTAACCACGGTGGGCGCACAGTGGAAAGTTGATTCCGCAAATCAGATATCCGATTTGGTGCAAATCCATTGGGAAAAGGTTAGATTCTTGATTTTTTATTCGCTCTAATCAAATTTTCAATTAGATTTGTTTAATTTTAGTTGATTTTTTTCAAAATAGGGTTTTTTGATAGATTTTTTATGAAAAATTTGAGTTTAGCATGGATTTTGATGAAAATTGAATGTTTGCTATGGATTTTCACTTTAAAATGGTGTTTTTTATGTATTTAGATAAAAATTAGAGAATTTTATAGATTTTTGTTAAAAACTAGGGTTTTTGTTGGATTTTTTAAAAAAACTAGGGTATTTTTATAATATTTTCATTTATATTGTCTTATTTTAATTAGATTGATTTGTTTTTATATTTAATCAGGCATTATGGTTGCATGTATATAAAATTAAAATTTTGTGCATTTCTAAAAGTATTCCTATTGGCAGACCTAAACATCTTCAATTAGGATCCTCAGATACTATATCTCATTTTTAGATTTTAAATTTAACAAAAATCAACCTCATCAGTCTAGGGTGCCAATTCCCTGTCCAATCAGTTTTGACAAAGATTTGGATCATAGTTCTATCTCTATGATTCTTATGTTGTTTTGGGTTTTGTGTGTGCAAATTATTTTAGTTTTTGTGACTATTTTGTGTTTTCCCTTCATTGTATGAGCATTAAATTGTTTTGAATCTTGTAGAAAATTTATGAGCTTCATGACCTTGTGTCACTTCACTAATACCCACGTGAGATGTAGTTGTAGACTTATGGCTTCCTATGTTGCAATCATAGCCAATGTTGAGCTTGATTCTTATAACTCTTTCACTCAATGTATTATGTCTACCCAATCCATCTTATATTCCCTCCCTAGTCCTACATTACCCATGTCTTTTTTGTAACCTAACATTTATGTGGACTTGGCATATGTTATTTCTAAGGTCCCCAATGATAATCTAGAATAATTGGATAAAGACCTACAATGAATTCAACAATTCTTAAGCATTGAACCTTTGGATGGAGAAGCAATCCCTCTTTTGGATAGCATTGGGAAGTTGGTAAATGATTAGGAAGGGATAGAAGTGTTACGTAGCCTAGCTAATATAGTAGATTCTAATATTCCTTTGGTAGCTAGTTTCACGAAATTTTTGACTAATGCTCAAAATCCTTTTGGAAAATAAGTTTCCTCTCCCACAATAATGCCTTCTATTCCCAACTTTACACCTCCAGTCATAGCATCAATGATGGAATATAACAATGGTTTAAACTCAAGCTTAGGAATTTCTAGTGGAAATTATAATAGTTTTGTCCCTTCACCTATAACACCTCCATATTCATCACCCCTCCTAAACATGAAATATAATATCCCACCATTCCTCCATACTAGTTCACCATACTTGAAAAACTCTCACAACATGTGGCCCAATGATTTTGTGATAAATCAACTTTTTTATTTAAAGCATGACATTATTACAACAACAAATTTCAAACTTAAACCAAAATCAAACCAATAGTAAACATCCAAAATACCTTACACATAGTTCATTAATGTTCACTATTTTAAATACACCTATACTACAAAACATTGAAATACCTCGCTTTGGAAAGTACAATGGTAAAAAATATCCTAATAACCATTTGTTAGTTTTTACTACCTTGTGTAGAGACTTTATTTTTGAAGATTCACTCATAGTGAAACTCTTTTCTAGATCATTGAAAGATATGGCCTTGGATTGGTTTTTTTCATTGTCAAACAAATCAATTACCTCCTTTACACAACTCATTAATGATTTCCTCTAACACTTTCAAGTGAACATCAGTCCTCAAGTTACATTAACAAAATTAGTTCATTGTAATCAAGGACCTAAAGAGAAAATAAAAAAACTTTATGAAATGATACTAATCCCTTTATTTGAAATTCTCCTATAGTCTTCAAGATGTTGACATTCAAAGGGTGTTTATAGGTAACTTACAACCTAATATTCAAGATAAGAAATTGCTAATGAAATATCCATCCTTAACACGTTTTTGTATAACCCTTCATGATTATTGAATATTGATTAGTTGGTATGAAGGTACCCCTTCATAGGCTCCTATTGGTCAATCATATAAGTCATGCCTCAAAAAAACTATCAATCATTTAAAAAGAAAAAAAAAATCATTACTTGATAAACATTCATGTCAAACTGCTAATAATATTGAGACAGAAGTAACTACTGTAAACATAACTCTAGATATAAATTTAGGCCATGAGATGGGAAATTTTCATAGTTGTTTAATTCTCTCCATGTGATCATGTTGAAATTGTTAAAAAAGAATATGATTCAACTTCCTCCAATTAGTCATATTCAAACAATTAAACCTTTACCACCAAACTTTAATGCAAAAACATTTTTTCAATATCATCGTACACCTCGACATGATATGGAAAGATGTAAGCATATTTATAACCAAGTGCAAAATCTCATTCTAATCAAATCCAGTTGGATGACCTATTAATGACAAAGGAAATAAATTGGTTTTTCACCTAATCAATACTTACAAATATTTACAAGCCCATTGCCAATTCATTCAACAAACTTTGTTCAATACAATAATAATGAAGAAGATGATAATGATTTTTCCATCTTTATAAACATTATTAATATTCAAAATCATAAAGGAAAAACCAATATTTTGTTTGACATTTATTTTACATATATTGATTCTTCTATAACTACACTCGATGGTCTTCTTTATATCAAGTTTGCAGAAACCCGAAAAGGGGAATACTCATTGATCCCATGTACATAGTGAATATGATCAAAAAAGAGTTATTGTATGTACATGAACTTTATGCAGATGATTATGAACAATCAAAAGCATGATTAAAAGCTCATGTGATGATTATGGCTTCCCTATAATTGGTTTGATAACTCTCCCAGTAAAGGTTGGACCTAAATAGTTGGGTGGTTTTGATAGATTTTTTATGAAAAATTTGAGTTTAGCATGGATTTTGATGAAAATTGAATGTTTGCAATGGATTTTGACTTAAAAATAGTGTTTTTATGTATTTGGATTAAAAATTAGAAAATTTTATAGATTTTTGTTAAAAACTAGGTATTTTTATAATATTTTCATTTATATTGTCTAATTTTAATTAGATTGATTTGTTTTATATTTAATCAAGCATTATGGCTATTGACAATGAAAATGCACCAATTCCACCACCTCCACCACCTCCACCTCCCACCTCCCTCCACCTCCACCTCCACCACCTCCACCATCAATTCAAGAATTAATTTCTAAAATTGCAACAATTAAGGGGCATTTCTGAAGTTTATCTGAGAGTCCCTCGATTATCTTCGATGTCAAACACAATGAAAGAAATAATTAAAAATATAGAAACCCTCTCCTCGCAACATAATGCCTTTCATTCGTGCAAGAAGACATGAGAGAATATTATGCATGTGGATTGTCCTATGATGATGTGAAAGATCTTGGAATAACCAAAGCCCAAATAGCCTCTTTATTTGTTAACCCCCACACTGGTTTGCGAGTTAATGTTAATAAAACAAAACTTTCTATAAAATGGGGCACTCATAGAGACATTGTAGAAAACTTTTGGGATCGTTGGTGTATGGTTTTTTTGAAACCACCGAACAAAAATTTGGATATACCATTTTACTTTATAAAAAAATTATATGCTGAATTTTTGTTAGGGCATCATGTCAATTACTTTGACATGAGACCCTTCCAAGGCGTTGGTGGAGGTATGCCCCAGGATAGAGCAGGGGCAGTTAGAGTAATACCCCGCCCACATGTTCCCCTCCCTCACCTTCCTCCGCCACCTCTAGTATACCATCCAGATATTATGCAGGATGTAGCCACATAGACTATCCATGCTATTCACTCTTTGAGTGGTCTTTTGGTTTCACATGCTTCTGTAGTAGCTCAGCCATATTCTGGTGATGTTGGTGATGGCTCGAGTGTTGTTGCATCATCCTCATCAGGTCCACATATTTGTGTACCACATACTTGCTCCATGTGTCATCAAATATGCTTCGGTCCTCTTGTATAGCCTGCCGAGCATCCCCTAGACACTTCCGATTATGACTTCCATGATGTGGAAATTATAGATCAGACGCAGGGGAGTGTAGCACACCATACAAAATCCTCTCCTGCTAGAGAGGGGGACATTGGAATCGTGACACAGGTAAAATTTAAGTTGTGAATTCATAACTTGCATATCGGTAGGAAAGAACCAGGAAGAAAACCTTCGGTTGTAGCTCGATTAATTACAATAAGTTACTATCGAATTATCTCACTGCACAGTTATGCCCTTCTTACATTGTTTCAAATTTCAAAATTGAAATTTTATAAAATTTTCCTATTGGAGGCATTCAGGGCATAGTCTTCCACAAGAGTAGTATGTTCACGTTTTGGACTGACAAGCACCTGTACAAACCATCAAGCTAGCAGTTAAAATACATACAATAGAAAAGATGCTTAGAATAACTAATCTATATTACTATAATTTTTGCATACCTCTCTAAAAGGATCAAAGCTGGCTATTGTTACAGCAGGTCCATGATCAATCGTGCCAAAAATATCACAAAATTTGTCAAATGAGAAATCTATATTGTCACAATAGAAAAGATAGTTACACTAACAAATCTATATTAATCTAAACAACCTGAATGATGATGAATTGGTAATGTAAACTATAAAAAATGCTTAGAATAACCAATCTAAATTACTGTAATCTTTTGCATACCTCTCCAAAAGGAATGAAGCTGGCTATTGTAGCAGTAGGTCCATGATCAATCATGCCAAAAATATCGCAAAATTTGTCAAATGAGAAATCTATATTGTCACAATAGAAAAGATGGTTAGACTAACAAATCTATATTAAATTATAATGAACTTAACCATAATGAACCTAAGAATTTTACCTTCCATTCTTGAAAATGCTATTCAAGTGTGCCTGAAGGGTCATCTCTTTGCTTAAGAGTATCCAATATTGCTTCATGATCAGCATTACTAATTGTCCATAGTTTTTTGTCTTTAGTGCATGATGTCAGAACAACATAACATTCATTTACTTATAACGAGTCGAATACATGAGAATGGTTTTGTGTTTCTCATAATCTTCAAATGCGGTATGCCATTCTTTTTAATCATTTATGTTCACAACCAAGTTCCTGCAACCACAATTGAACCTGTAGGATACACAAAACAATCATCATCTTCCATCGGTTGTGTTAGCTTATGCTTTACCTACACACATCGAGCCAACCAATAGTCTGATCTCTCTTCATTCTCCTGTGGTGCAACAACTGCAAAAACATGTCCTGGCTATAGTAGATCTAAAAATCAGTCGTAATCAATTGAACTTTCCATTATGTCATTTCTCATGGATATTGTTTGAGATAATGGAGTTAGATACTGTGGAACCCATGTATCCACCCACTCGCACTTAATACAACTTTGACAAAAACAAGCCAAATCTCATGTCCAAATGGTCCATGTGCTTGCATCTGAGCTTCAAAATGAATGCATCTTTGAAGAATCTTTGATTGTATGACAATCCAATCTGCCTCCCACTGTACCCTCCTCAACCAACCAAAAGAATCTATGCACTGTTGAACTGCGTCCCTCCCCTGCGGATAATGTTGAACTACACCAATCAACAATAGAACGCGGTATCACTAATTTTTTTTGCTAAAATATTCAATTGTCTCTTAACTAGAGCTCTTTTACACATGCACTCGCTTCATCGCTCCCCTTTCCTCCCATGCCCACCAAAAAAACTCCAAATATGAGGTACACCCCTCTCTACATGCATTCTACTCAACCAATAAAATATTTGTTATCTTGAATTGACTCAGGTAAAGAGTCCGGACCAAATGAGATGTCGCCCATTGTTATATATTTCAGCACCCCTCAGAAGAACTCAAAAAATTCTCAAACAATGTTGGACATACTCAGATGAGTGAGATCATCATCACTCATACTCTCTTATTATCTTTCGATCCTCCTCCTCGCACTATCATGTGCATGTCTAAATGTTATGTGGACAAATATAGCAATTTGAATGGAATTGTAATACTGAGATTGCACCTCGTTTTGTGGTTGCAATGTGTATTTTTCTGCAAAATCAACCACTGATATAATAGTGCCAATCGGAAAAGAGTCCTTACACAGTCTAAATTGTTGATCCAACCACTGATACCTATGACTATGCCTTGCATACTTGTAGAAGAGATTTTCTTTAAAATTTAAAATAAAATCAGCAACACTGCATTCTTTTGAAACTAACTCACATCTAGAACCTTCACCTCCACTCTGCAAAGTATATTTGACTATTGCATATCTCTTTTTCTCAACAAGCTTCTTTCCAAATTCATGTTCGGAACCCTCATGAAAACATTGAATAAACTTGGACAAGCCACCACATTGTGAGCACTTTGCATTTAAATAATCATTTCTATAGAAAAAACAACCATCATCTCTAGAACATAAAAAAAGATCTAACAAGTCCCTTGATGATTTCAGAACCACACTCCTGCAACATTTCATTAGTATGCAAAATAGAAAGGATATAGCATAATAGTTCATGGTACATTGAAAACTCCACATGGTATTTGCAACAACAAGTATTATGAATTTTAAGAGGCATACAATAAAATGGCTTCAAACCTTCAAAAGTCCTTTATATTCTTCAATATTTCTCTCTGATGTTTCAATAAATTTTTGAACAACATTGTCATTTGATTCCAAGAAATGTTTAGGATGTGGTGTACGGTCTTGATTTCCAATTCTTAACTTTAAAACATCCTTTGCATTGGGTGATACTCTAGAGTTATCATGCCAAATTGTTGAATTACTTGTTTTACATTATTAGTTAGCTTCTTATCAACACGTGGAAGCCTCCCGGCAAAAGCCCATGTATCAATTTGAAGATGATCATCTATTCTTTCTCTTCTTGCAAGTTCTCTATCCAAAGTTCTACGATTTATGTCAAAATCAATACAAGTTTGTCTCATAAAGCGAGCCTTTTTCAATTGATGGCTTACTAGGGCGGTTGTAATGAATCTCTGAGCAGGTCTCTTATCTTTTTTCTTGTTAGTTTTTCCAATAGAATTGAGAGCATTAAAAAGATTTTTGACAATAATATTATTTTTTTCAATCTTCTTGTGCACACGGATCTTCAATTTGGCAAGCAAAGGTCTCATCTTTTGCATCTTTAACAATTGTACAAAAATTTGGCATTGCTCCGTCAATGTCTTATCGCTAAAATATTGTATGAAAAGTCTTCTAGCCCACAACCGAATGGTTCGTGTTGACCTCTTTCCTTCAAAATTGTTTATAATGTTCTCATCAATTTCAATTAACCATTTAGGGGTTTTTGAAGGTCTTGAGTTTGGAATATGTCTTTCTTCCACACAAGGTTCTTCATTTCTCATGTAATTTGGTGAAACATAATTTAAACTTAGTTCAATATTATGTTCAACATCTTCATTTCCAACATTTTCACCTTCAATTTGAATAATTTCATTCCCAATTTCAGCACCATATTCAACATCTTCGAATCCAACATTTTTACCTTGAACATTTTCATTATCACCAAATATTTTCTCTATCTAATTCCCAGCACCCCATATTCAACATCTTCAATCCAACATTTTGACCTTGAACATTTTCATTATCACTCTCACATTTTCATTCCCAATTTGAATATCTGTTCAACATCTTCAATTCCAACATTTTCAGCTTGAATATTTTGAGTATCAATTTTAACATTTTCATTCCCAATTTCAACATCATGTTCAACATTTTCACCTTCTACATATTCAATTTCCTCTTCCCTAGAAAGACCAAAGACTCAGATTCACCAATATTTAACATACCTTGTCTTCTCTTCCTATGACCTTCATCTTTTTCTCTATATGCTTCAATTTGTTCTTTTGTAAGGTTTCTCTTACATTTATACTTCCGATGACTGTTGCTGCCCATTATACCTCATAAAAGATGCTGAAAAATCATAGTTTATGACAAATTTGAGTAGAAGATGCTCCAAAAAGTTAATCTTTGTCCCTTCCTCTCTGAAACTGCATGTTTGTCGCATGCAAAGCCTGCAAAAAGAATGTAGGGTCCGTTGGAATGCGAAAAAGGGGCCATATGGGGTTTTCCTATGGCCCACAAATCGGATATCTGAAAAAATCTGATATCCAATATGTATAACTTTGAAAATAAAGCATTTCTTAATGCTCCCCAATGGCACAATTTTTCGTGTTTCAAATAAGATATCTGATTCAAATCGAATATCTGATTTAAATCGGATATCCGATTTTTGCATGCATAGCTTTACAATAATTAGGTGGAGGTTGGGCAAGAGAGAGAGAGAGAGAGTGAGTGAGAGGGAGAGAGAGAATTGAGAGGGGGAGAGGGGGTAGGAGGGAGAGACTTGAGAGAGAGATAGAGGGGGGGAAGTGAGAGGGGAGGAAGGGAAGAAGGGGAGAGTGAAGGAGAGATAATTAGGAGGGG
>VDFB02374676.1:0-26972 GCA_007258455.2 Sequoia sempervirens | reverse complement strand
TTTTGATATATAAAGCAGAAAAAACAAGGGTGTTGTCCCATCACAACAAGGCAACCAAGGCCATCCATAGCAAACACATTAACATCACAGTGACAATAGAGTAAACCAAGCCATCACCCCCAACAAAACATATCAAAAACTACAAAACAACACTAAAGACTAAATAATAAAAAGAGTCCATCATGCAAGCATGATACTGAGCAGTCGAGTCCATAGACCCTCAGGGGTCAAACCAGCCATAAAACAACATATACATAGTAACAGTCATAGATAAACTATCAAAAAACTTAAAGAACCAAAAGCCTAATTCTTTTCTTCCATGCATGCTTTGTCCTTAATAACAGTTGCCCAATCCGCTGTGAGGAACTTAAGCAGTTCCTTAAAGCTAGCATCCTCCTCACCATCGTCCGTGGACTTGTCCTTCTGTAGCAAATAAAGACTAGTAGCTGACCTGTGCATGACCTTCAAGGAAAAGTGTGACACTTCCTGAACATTTTTTTCCAACCTCTCAATTCTCCCTTTTAGCATGTCCATTTCGTCTCCTGCTTGTTCCTTTTTATTATAATCTTCCTTCAAGGGGGAATTTCCCCCAGCCGTATTAGAGGCTCGGGGTTTAATGGTAGAGCCCTTCTTCAAACTTTCAGACACGTGGGAGGCACTACTCACCGAGACAGAATGGTCCTCCCCTCCCACCACATGTTCCTCAAGATCTTTGCTATCACTCCCATTACCATTGTCTGAATCCGAAGCCTCCTTGAGACTTCCCACTTTATCCTGCTTAAAGACCAATCTATTGGATGTGAGGGGTATTAGCTTCTTCAGTGATTTCGATATCGGAATCAATTTGGTGGAGGAAAAATTTTGTTTTCTTAGAAGCTTTGGCCTTCGGTCTCGGGGTAGGAGCAACACGTTTTTTATCCTTACCCTTTTCCCCTATAGCCATCACAGGGGATGAACCATGGGGAAGGGCTTTCAAAGTGGGATTTTTTAAATATTTTTTCTTGCTTGGGCCCAACACATCCAGAATGCTAGCAGAAGGGGGAGTAGAGGAAATCGGGGTTTCGTCAAGAGCAGTCGGGCAAGGGACTTTTTGCATAATGATAGGCCGAGCAGGGAAAAGGGCCATATGGAAATGGTAAAGCCTAGACATAAGGCCTTGGTGCAGGATGGTGTAATTCTTTCTAGAAAATGAGGCTTCATTAAACTCAGCAACAATGCTATCCAGAGAATGGAAAAGGAAAAATGGAATGGAAATATATTGGTTATTCCTAAGGTGGTTGAGGAAGTTAAAATGGTAATAGTAATAAACCCCATACCTTCTGTCCAGTGTGAAGTACTTCATGATAACCATACAAATTATGTCCCACGGTTTTGGAAGTGCCTCCTGGTCATAGCCTCCCCGCAACTTGACGAGTTTCTCCTCACCCTGGAAGAACTGGTTAAGACTAATCTGGTCTGGCACTTTCGTGGTTTTCTTCCAGGTACGACCACTATTCAGAAGTCCCGTGGCTCTAGCAATAACCTCCTCAGAGACTTCAAAATAAATGCCACCGATGGTAACCCTACCATCATTCCAAGAGGTGACAAACTTAATTGACAGGCCCTCGTCGTGCCCAGTCATGTTCTCCATATACTGGGCAATGCCGCCCTCTTTGCAAATGTGCCAAATGGTGGTATCCACTTTCCACTTGTCACATTTGTTAGGCTCCATGCGCACTCTGTCCCCACCCATAAAGCCCACACAAAAGTCGCATACCACCAGAACAATAAAGAGATAACCAGGGTAAAAGCGATGGCAACCAATTCTAGAAACGTCGATAGAGGAAGGGCCGGTGAGAAGTGATAAGAAAAGTTGAAAAAGAAGGCGATAAATGCCACAGCTCACATCCCACACAAAGGTAGCAGCTCCCTCATGTAAATCGCCCCAGGCACGTAAGGGCATGATATCGGTGTAATACTTGGCCAGCTCAAAAAATCTAATAAAATCCGCTAACTTATGAGGCTCAACACGACAATTTAGGGGGTTCAAAAAATGATGACACCATCGGCCACTAGGGATAGAAAGACTCGCCTTACCATCAGCCCAAAAGCGACCGTACATGCAAGAGGACAATCACATGATATCCATCACCTCACATAATAGCCAATTATTCAAAACCATGCTCCCACCAGAAATATTAACCAAAGTTAGTAGGAGCCCAACTAAAATTAGAAAACACCATCTAGGGCTCACCATTTAAATTGTTTAGATCTTCCCTTAAATAAGCCAAAGTCAAGGGGGACAAAAAATACACTTTTCGGCAACACCATAGCCCTTCAATATCAAGACCCACCGCCGCCAAGTTGTCAGTAGTCGCATTCCCCTCCCTATAGACATGTTGGATAGTAAAGTCCTGGAGACCAATTAGGAGGGAGCAAATGTCCCCCACAATACCTTTTAAAGACCAACCCGCAATCATCTTGCCTTTTGTGGCTTCCACTATTAGCATTGAGTCGCCTTCAATTTCCATGGTCTTGACGCCGAGTGACATCGCAATTCTAAGACCCCATAAAAGGGCCATACCTTCAACCTGATTGCTAGTGTGATCTTTCAGTTTCCCAGCATAGGCAGCCACCAAGCCACTGACATGATCCCTGATAATACCACCTCCAGCTGCCATACCTCCCCTAGCCGCCCCATCAAAATTTAGCTTAACCCAGGGCAGCTTAGGGGTTCTCCATTTAGTATTCTTCCTAATGATCATTTTGGAATTATCAAATCTTTGGAACTCACTAGGCAATTTCCAAATAGTAGCTATGCTTCTATCCCAAGCAGTCGAGGGATTACTAGGCGTCTTCCATTTACAGGTCGAAATGTTATCCAGGAGGAGCTTACTAAGGATTATTAGCAAACCATCTACATTGTTCTCTGTCTCTCTAAAAATCTTGTTATTCCTTTCTTTCCACAAACACCAACAAATGTGAGGTGGAATAAGCTGCCAAAGCAGTCAAATTAATGGATGTTTGGAGGGGCATTTCCAATTTAAGATAAATTGGTGAATATCTCTATCAAAGACCCAAGAGATGTTCAACCTTTGTAAAACATTCTACCAGACCTGGGAAGCAAACTGGTAATGAATAAAAAGATGAGAAATAGTTTCTTCTTCCCTTCTGCAAAGAGTACACCAATTAGGGAATTGAAAGCCCCTCTTAACAAGGTTATCAATAGTTAAAATTTTACCATGAATGGAAGTCCACCAAAAAAAAATTATTTTAGGAATGAGCTGATGAATCCACACCTTCTTCCAACAATGCTCATCACCATCAAACTTAAGAAGCAGTTGGTAAGCAGACTTAACAGTGAACTCCCCTGAGTGGCTCTTTATCCAAAATATCTTGTCCTCCTTGGGAAATAAAGGAAGTCTAACCATATTTAGAAGCTCATGGAGCTCTGCAACCTTAGGAAGAAGGTCTGACCAATGTAAGAAAATCAAATTCAGAATTTTCCATTTAGCTCCGGGTGAAGTATAATCAGCAATATAAGTACCAATAAGATCTTTAGCGTGCTCCCTCAGTATATTAAAATGATTGTCAGCAAGGGGTCTGCCTCCAATCCAACAGTCCTCCCAAAATCTAATTGATCTCCCATTTCCAATTTTCCATCTGACCCCTTCCTTCAAAAGGGATCTACACTTAAGAATGTTGTTCCAAATTTTAGAGCTAGAAGGGAGACCAACTAGGTCGAGGACTCTAAAAAATTGTCCTTGATTAAGATATTTAGCCTTCATTATTATGCACCATTCAACCTTCTCCTACACCAAATTCCAACCAATCTTGGAAATAAGAGCTTTATTCAAATTAGTGATCTTCCTAATCCCCAGGCCCCCTTGACACTTGGGATGACAGACAGTGTCCCAATTCACAAGGGCAAGCTTTTTCTTCTCCTCCACTCCCGTCTAGAGAAAGGATCTTTGAATTCTTTCCAGCTTTTCTGCAATGGAGCTTGAAATCCTAAAGAGAGAGAGGAAGTAGACCAGAATTCCTTGAAGGGAGGCCTTAAGAAGTTGGAGTTTACCAACATTACTAAGAAGTTGACCCTTCCAACTAGCAAGCTTCTTTTGCAATCTCTCCAAAATACTATTCCAAAAGTTGTGTGACACCTCCTTAACAGTTAGCGGCAGACCCAGGTAGGTTCCAGGAAGAGAAGCACTAAGACAACCTAGGATGGATAAGATCTTAGCTTGGAGATCAGCCTTAGTGTTGAAGAAATAGACACTACTTTTGTTATAATTTATGCATTGACCAGAGGCACTAGCATAATCCTGAAGGAGGCACTTCCATTCTCTAGCTTCAATCATTGAGGACTTTCCAAAAAGAAACGTATCATCAACAAACTACTGGAGAATAGAGGGGGGGAGGGTGGAGGCAGCTCTGATTCCCTAAATCTTCCCTGAGTTGAGCAGGGATAGAAAGTTCCTACCCAGAACCTCAACCACCATAATGAATAGGTAGGGAGAAAGGGGGTCCCCTTGTCTAAGTCCTTTTCCCACCTTAAAGAACCCCCAAGGAATCCCATTGACCAACACAGAAAATTGGACAGATTCCACACACTCTCTAATGATGCCAATCACTATATCATTAAAACCAAACTTAGCAAGGACTAAATACCAAAACTTCCATCTAACCCTATCATAGGCAATTCCTTGAGGGTATTAGTGAGCATGAAAATCTTCAACTTTGTGCCCCAATGACTGAGGAGGAGGTTCAGATTGCTATTTTTTTTATGGGAGCCTATAAAGCTTTGGGACCTGATGGTTTCCCCCTGACTTTCTTTCAAGAGTATTGGGACATTGTCAGCTACGATGTTACCATGGTTAAAGATTTCTTCAGGAATGGTAAATTGTTAAAGAAATTGAACAATACTTTTATTGTGCTAGTCCCCAAAGTGCAAGATCCAAAGCACATGACTGGATTCAGACCTATAAGTCTATGCAATTCTATGTACAAGATTTTTTCCAAAGTCCTTGTCAACCGATTGAAGCCTTTATTAGACAAAATCATCAGTAGATGTCATAATGGTTTTGTGCCAGGAAGACAAATCCTGGATGTTGCTATTATGACACATGAAATAATTCATTCTATGGACAATACATGTAGTTAGTTGGCTCAAGGCACAAAAATAAAAGGCATCAATTGATCAAAATTTGAATTGATTTTTGAATAGCAATAGTCAAGTTCATGATCAGAGTCAACTTTGTGATTTTCAAAATTACTTAAGATACCGAATAATTAAAATTTAAGAATTTGGCTCTATATCTAGGTAAGGGTATATAAGTGTAGTAAATGCTTAGATAAACTAAATGTGTTTGGGTATGTGCTTATAAGGATAAGGTGAGGGGCTAAATGTGTTGAGATATGTACATATAGGAATGGTTAACGACTAGGGGAATGTGTTTAACTTTGCACATGATTGCATCATTTCTTCAAAATGGAGACAAAAGTAATTGAGAAATAGTATGAGTGTGAATTTCACCATTATAATTAGATAATTATAAGTTCACTAAAAACCAAAATCAATTTGTGGGATTAAAAAAATGATGAAAACTAATGAATAAGGAGTGCAAACATAACTCTGGTAAATTTAAAAAAGAAAAAAATAAAAGGACATGTACCATGAAAACAAATCATATCTTTCAATATTAGATCTTATCATATTTGTTTGTTTGTCATGATTATTATTTTTTCATTTCACATGTATTATTATGGTTCAATTGTGCTTTAGTTAAATAATGATAAGTCCACTAAAGGATAAAAAGTTTGTGAAATTGAAAAAGAATAATGAAAAATAAGAAATAGGGAGTGTAAACATAACTCTAACAAATCCTCATAGTAGTTTGAATGTAAATCAAAGTGGAAGTAGAATGTTATGGTAAAAACTACATAGCTTTTTGCACTTTTTCCTTTCTTTTTGGACTCAATTTGATTGTGTTACTATTTATGTAATGATAGATATATAAGTGGCATGATTTTTATTAAAAGTTAGCACATATCCCAAGTCTTACTTGTTTCCATATGCTATGACCCCCCTATAGATTGGTCCTAATCCTTAGTTTTACCCATTTACTCTCTAGATTCAAATATGTAGTTCACCCAAAATGAACAACTAAGATTTTAACTTCAAATTTGGGTCAAATTAATCCTTCCTACTAGTCTATGCATTAATTCAAAGGACCAAACATTTCACTTGCCACCTATAGATTATATTTCACAATTAACCTTAATTATTTTTTTGAGATCTAATTGCAACATTCAAGATAACATTCATTCATATGATTAGAGCATTTATTATTGTATTACTTGCGTGTGTTTTTATCCTTGTTCATAGTGATTGAATCTATCTACTTAGGGGATTAACCAAGGGAGAGTACTCACTAGTAAACTCCACAAAGGTGTTTCTTACCACCACAAATCGAATAATACACATCACATGCATTTAAGCGAATTAAAAGCAAACACTAAAGTTTCACAAATATCAAAGATATGTACTAAAAATTAGATTCATGGGTCAAAGTCATATTGACACTTACATAGATCATTTCCATAATCATGAAAATGACCCACAATGATAAAAAATAATTTACATATTCTAAAGCACTCACCCTATATCACAACATATTTAAATTAAATTTACATATAAAATATCATTTATTCACATATATTTTAACAATTTACTCCCATTAATTTTCTCTCAAATAATCATAAAATAATTATTTAATTCTTATAAGAATAATTTATATGAAAGAGAATTTATTCTCCCTTTTAACATCAAAGAGTCATTATGTAACTTCACAACTAACATTTAAATTAAAAAAATCCATGTCACATTAAAATAATAATAAATCATCCGATAACCCATTACAATCCTACCAACTTTTGGCTCTTTATAGTTAAAATCTCCTGGATTACAACTTCAAAACCAACCTGACAATACATAATTCAAATAATTTAACTCCAACCCATGTACTTTTGTTGGATGAGCTGGCTCCATGTAAAAACTCAATTGGTTTGAATTTTTTTTTTCATTCTGCAGACGTAAATATATTCTTAACAATGATGACTACCACTTGATTCCAAAAAAAACTCTAAGTACAAACCCTAGCCATCACATAGGCAATGGGCTAAAGATTTGTACGTAAGTAAATTTATGTAGTGACAGATCCATCAAAACGCACCAAAAAAATTGACCCGGTTCTTCTCCCCAGTATGTGAAAATGGTTATAAAGGAAGAGACGGATCGGAGATGACTAAGTACTAAATCGAGAAAAGCAGATTGTGCCTCTGCAGTATTTCCCTTGTTCAAACCCTTGTTTCTCTGATTTGTAACTGATTTGGAAGAAAATGTCTCTAATATGTCCGCTATTTCAAAATTTATCCGGGCAAGCTGTTGTGGATCAACGATTTTGCTGTGAGATGGCCACCACATTGACGATTTGGAACAAGTCCCTGCTTTTTTCTGGTGAGGGTTTCACTGTCATTGATTCTAATGGAGATCTCCTCTTCAGATTGGATACCTATGCCCTAGCTTCCAACCATCTTATTCTCATGGATGCCGATGGCAAACCGCTTCTCACATTGCGCCGCAAAGTAAAATTAGAAAGATAAACTTATCATTTCTAAATTCTGTTCTGCAATTCTAAATTTAGATAAATTTATCATTTCTAAATTTTGTTCTGTAATTTATATTATGTAATTGATAGATTTATGGTTGCATACCTTCCTTTGCAGCTTCCTAGTCTGCACCACAGATGGGAAGGCTATCTTGGAGATAAATTGCAAGGTCAAGAACCTGTCTTTACTGTGATGAAATCGTCCATATTACCAACGAAAGAGTGCGTCCAAGTATTTACTGGATTGCGGCTTCTTTTGAAAACCACTGCTCGGATTATGGGGTCGGGGTTCCTTCTCCACAGCGCTGCTCATACCACCATTTTCGCTTAACTCCCCGCATGGCTGCTGCTTGCCCGGAGGTAGGAAGGCTGCGCCTGCCTGGTTCTATTTATTTAGTTAATCTCTTTATTTCT
This sequence comes from Sequoia sempervirens, assembly GCA_007258455.2. Lineage (NCBI taxonomy): Eukaryota > Viridiplantae > Streptophyta > Pinopsida > Cupressales > Cupressaceae > Sequoia > Sequoia sempervirens. The sequence continues at coordinate 18,912 of VDFB02374676.1, read as the reverse complement.
GCCAACTTCTTTTGCAGCAGTGGTTTTCTTTTTTGATTTATATTTATTTGGATTAATCTCTTTATTTCTGTAGCTTCTTGCACAGCAGTGATTTTTTTCTTTTATTTATATTTATTTAGTTAATCCTCTTTATTTTTCCTGTAACTTCTTTTGCAACAATGATTCTTTTTGTTTTAAATCTTTTTAGGGAAAATATTTTGTGCAGGTGAAACGCAAGAGCGGCTGTCCGGGGACGATGCTAGGTACAGATGTTTTCAGTCTGAGTATTCAACCCGGCTTCGATCAGGCTTTCATGGTGGGTTTGATTATTATACTGGAACAGATCTCCCTGGCGACAATGAGCTTCCTCTTGTAAAATGAACACATAGAAACTGAAGACCAGTGCAACTTTTTCAACACGAATTTCACGTCTCCCCCACCCGGATGAGATAACTACAGATCAGTGTAACCCGTTCAATGAATTTCACACGTCTCTCCCGCCTCTTGTCAAGGCTGCCTGCTGCCTAAGCCAAAAGAACAAGGCAGTTTTCTCTAAATTTTCTGTATTCTTTGGAAATATTTGTCAATATTTTCATTGATATTATCTATATTTTCCATTCTCATCTCTAACGTTCTTTCAGGTTATACAGTACTGACTAGAACAAGGCAGTTTTCTCTAAATTTCTGTATTCTTTGGAAATATTTGTCAATATTTTCATTGATATTATCTATGTTAATTTCATTCTCATCTCTAATGTTCTTTCAGGTTATACTCATTCATTTTCAGTACTGACTGGAACAAGACAGTTTTCTCTAAATTTCCCGTATTCTTTCGAAATACTTGTCAAATATTAATTTCATTCTTATCTCTAATGTTCTTTCAGGTTATACTCATTCATTTTCAGTATTGGATTTTTCTAAACGGTTTAGAATTTTCATTTTCAGCTTATTCTCATCTGACGTTCTTTGATGTGCTACAGGTTTCATTCTCAGAGAACATTGAATGAGATTGTCTGTGTTAAAGTAATTTTTCTTTCTGTAATTCTATTGTCTTATTCCAGAGAGCTTGCGTTTCTTACGGAGGAATGCAAGTTGAGATTATTAGTCAATCAATATTCTCGGAGTCTGTTAAATGCTGATAGTGAAGTTCTGTTTTAATTAACCTTTCAATATAATTAAAATACAATATCTTCAATCTCTTAAGATATTTCTTTTATTTGGCTAATTCTTATTGTGCAAATCCCAATAAAAATTAGGTTTTGTACATAAGTTGTCCCCTCTATCTAATTAAATTCAATTCTTTCCTTAAAAAAAAATCTAATTAAATTCAACTCTTTCCTTAAAAAATGGGCTCAAATTATTGGACACTATAAGGTGTATTTCTTGAGAGTTTGAAGTGTATGTATGTCATTTCATATAAGTATTTTTTCAATAATTGTAGGCTTGCTTTTTAGAATAATTGAATTTATTATTATTATTATAGATATTTTAAAAATATATTTAGTTAAAAGATGTTTTGAGATATTTACTCGATAGGTTATATATAGTGTAAGATTTGAGCATGAAACAAGTCTCATTTCTACAAATGAGTTTCAGCTGTCATTTAATGGTAAATCAACTGTCGTTTAATGGTAAAAGCCTTCAAAATATCAGGTAAAAACCTTCAAAATTGCACTTATCACATAAAAGTTAGATAAATATTGATTTGATAACTAGATGGGAACATTCTATTTATATTTTTCAATTTGATGGTAACTTTCTTTTTTCATTTACATTTTGAAAATTTGTATGCAAATATTTCATAATGAATAATACTTAATTTCTTTAAGAAAATCTAGATTTGTCTAAGTTTATTTTATTCCATTATTTAGCACTTATTATTAATTGTTTAATCCACCCACATGCAACTAGATTTTGCAACGCATCCATGCACAAACACATACTCTCTAACATATTAACAAACATATAGTTTTCTATCAACCTAATCCTTGAACCTCCTTTAGGTGCAAGTACTAGTTATATTAAATTTGTAATAAGGGTGTATATTTATTTTCTTGTATCTTTGTGTCTTTAGTTAGATGAATTTAATATATTATTTTTCTCCATATTATTTACTTTAATTTTTGAAAAAATCTTTTTAATAACTTATGTATCTTTTGATTTTACTTTCCAAAAATCCATCATTCGTTATTATTTTTTGGTCGGTAATAAGGTTTATTTTATTGAATAATGAAAAAAATAGATTACAAAGCAAATTCCAAAACAACTCCAATTACAAACTTTGCTAGATCCCTCCAAATCCTAAAAACAAAACCAAAGAACTACCCCCAGGTTTAGAATTAAATCTTCCCATAAGAGATAAAGGCTTGATTTCAGCCAATTACAACACTTAAAAACAAAGACTCAAGGCCTTTTAACAAGTCAAAATTGTGAAGCTTTCTTTAGTTTGGGATCATAGGACCATATCGAAAGCTTTCTTCTTCTCCTTCTTTGCTTTCTTCCCCATGACCATTTGCCACCCGTCCTTGACCCTTGCAGCCTCCTTCTGCCAATCCACAGATGGGACCTAGGGACTCCTCCAAGCTCCACTATTAGTAATATCTTGCTGATGCTGATCATCGACCTTTTGTTTTCCAATATCTCTTGTCTGAGGCCTCACTCCACACTTCTTTTCCCAAAATTTTGGAGTTGCAACCCTAGTTTTGAATGTTGTTTCCTTGATTTCATCCAAGGGCCCTTCCTGAGACAAGGCCGTTTGAATCTGATGCTGCTCCTCACTTCTTGACTCCTACAACAGTGATTCCTCTTCCTGATTTGGCTCCTCTGATGCCCGAATCTCCTCCTCAAAGTCTTTCAACTGAGATCTCTCTTGCTTTTCCACCTGTTTCTCCACAGTGTAATGTTGGGCGGATGCCTCTTTCCACCAAGAAGCGGATTTGTTAGGTCTATGTTTGGCACACTCAGCGGCCAAGTGCCCCGTTTGGTGGCATATTTTACACCTAAAGGGCACTCCTTCATAGTCCAGTGGCTATACCCAACAACCCTTTGAATATTTTAGGCGAATCTCCTTTGGGGGAACCTTGGATATATTCATTTCCACCAAGATCCGAGCACAGGTTGAGTGCAAGAGATTTGAAGACCCTTCGTCCACCATTATGAAGTTTCTTAAAGAGTTCCCTATTGCCTCCAAGCATGCTTCAAACCAGAAATGTAGGAGGAGGTTAGGAAGTCTCACCCACTAGGGAATATTTTCAAACACTTTTGTGGCTAGGTTGAAAGCTGGGTTCCATGGCTTTAACATCAACACATGTTTTTCATCCTAATCCCAGTGATAATCACATAGGATCTTATTTCTATGCTTTTCATTTTTGAAAACAACAATAAAAAAGCCTCTGACCATTGAGTAAATTTGAACATACCCTTCCAACAATGGCTTTTAGTAGTCTGAGATCCACTTGTGAAGATCCAATAGGCTTGGCCAGAAACTTGTAAACCTCCCAATTAGGCCCAGACCAAAAAAAATCTTTTTCATTAAAGGTCACCTCTTTCTCCAGCTCTCCATCTATTTCCAAGGTGATTGAATCAGAAGAAGCATGGGTAGCAGGGACCCCTCCATTTCCCCAACAGATCAACTATTTAAGTTTTTCTTTGCCCTATCGTGCCCTGACTTTCTTTTCTCAATACCCGGCTTTTTATCGTCCTTGGAAGCTCCCACACCACCCGGCATGGCGACGCCTTGTTTCGTTTGTGACAAGCTTTCATTTTCCAATGGAGGGACCAAGGACAAAGCTTGAACAATTTGTTCACCCCCAACCAAAACACCAACGCCTTCTAAAACACAAGTCACATTCTTCTAACTTCGGAGCGTTGAAGAAATGCCTTCGTTCACATCATGGCTGTCACTGTTTGAGCCCCTTTTTCTCTCGTCCTCTACTCTCTGAACTCTCTATGCGTCGTTCTTTGTTTGGCACCCTCGTCCCGAGTTATCTCTGTTGCAGTTTTCACTAGATCAAACTCCAACAGTTGATTCCAACAACTTCTCTGACTCACAACACGAAGCAACAAAAACCCTAGTCTCTGCAGCTTCCAAAAATCGATCGTTAGCCATTTTCTCTATATTGAATGAATGGATCCATCATTCATTATTAATATTACACACTCAAATAAATATATAAATATTATCTTTTAGCTAGACTATGAAAATTTCATTTTGACAAATTTAAAAGAGAATTTAGAAAAAAGGCTTTGCATTATTAAACTACAATGATACCTTTTTATATTTCACATATTTTATTATATTTATTAATCTATTATATGATTAAATTCTTTATTGATATTTTATAAATTGTATTATAATTTCATTTTCTTTTAGTTAGATCGTATAAGTCTACTAAGATTAAATTAATTTGAAAAGTTGAAAAAATATAATGAAAAAAAATAAAAATTAACAAATTCAAAAGAAAACCTCAAAGAAAAGAACTCGCACCATAAAAAAACATAAATCATATCTTACCATATTTTACAAATCTGATCATATTTATTAGTTTGTCATAATGAAAGTCTCTATTGATATCTCACAAATCTTATTATGGTTTCATTGTCATATAATTAGATAATGGTAATTCCTCTAAAGACTAAAATTAATTTGTAAAGTAAAATGAAAAATACGGACTTTTACCAAATTCAAAAGAAAATTGAAAAAAAAAGACGTGCACCACAAAAACACAATTTATATCTTTCATATTTCAAGATCTTATCATATTTATTAGTCTATTAATTAAAGCTCTCTACTCATCCTTCAAAATTCTCATTATAGTTTAGTGACCTTAGTTTTAAGATAGTGGTAAATCTAGAAATGAGCCACAATTAACAAATTCAAAGAACTTTTGAAGAAGAAAAAGGACAGCATCCTTGAAACAAAAATCATATCTTTCAATATTTTCTAAAATCTTATTATAATTTATTACTATGTCATGATTAAACTTTTTTAGTAATATTCCACAAGTCTTTATCATGGTTCATTATTATTCAATTGGAATGTGAAGTAAGTCTACTAAAGATCAACATTAAATTATGAAATTGAAAATATATGATAAAAATTCTAAATTCTAAAAAAAAAAAACACATCACATTTCTCAATATTTTACAAATTTTATTATATTTAATATGAATAAATTCTTTACTAATATTTCACAAATCTTATTACAATTTCGTCACATTTTAATTAAACAATAACAATTCTACCAAAAATCAAGTCCCAATTTATTAATCATATATAATCATTTAAAAAGAAAATAAAAAAGAAACTGATATGCCATTAAAACAAATATTATTTTCAAAATCCTCACCAGACCTTATCAATCTGCCATTAATAACTCTACTTCACTGTTGAATGAAAGCTAAAGAAATGTAGCACCTTTAAGCAGGTATAATTATACCACCAGGACATACGTAACTGTAAAAGTATAGACCAAGTATATGCTCTGTGTAAGTACAAGTAGATAATGGGAAACGGAGGCGCTGTAGATGATATTTGTGTGTTTGAACAAGGACAATCCATAGTGAGGTGAAGTAAAAGGAAGTGGGAATGCACCATGGCACTACCAGAAGCAACCAGTCAGAGTTAATTGCACCGTATCGGCTATCTACTGTAATTCCTATGCAAATAATCAATATATTTACTACGATATTCAATGGTATTTTCTATAAATAAGTAAATTATAAAAGTATAATTAATTTCAAAATATTTAAATAAATATTGGAACAGGTCTCGGATTCGATTGGTTAAAGCATTCTGTTCTTTCTTCCCATCATCCTGAAAAATCTCTAGACTTGAATCCTAATAAACATTAAAAATCTCTACATTTTAATCCTAACAAAGATGGAATTAATATTTGTTTAAAACATAATTTTTTTTTTTAATAAAAAATAACAATAAAATACAAAACTAAGTGATAAAAAGATAAATTAGAACATTGTTTTTGATAAAGATAAATTGAGGCTTTGATAAGACTAAAATTTCATTTAAATAAATAAATAGAATAACAAAAATAAGTGATGAAGAAAATAAATTAAAAATATTATTTAAAATTGCAAAAAAAAATATTTTGAAAAAAAAAAATTAACATTTAATATGATAATGGTTTTAAAACCAATAAAGAAAAACATATTTTACTAAAATATTTTTTTGTTTTAATAGATTGATAGGTTAATGATTTATTAAGTTTAATTTTTTATTTGAGATTTTATTGTGAACTTTATACATGTTTACTTTTATATTATATATTGTTTAATTTTATAAAATTTTAAATAAAAAAATGATATGACTTGTGAAAGGTGATTTTATATAATACATAATTTTTAAAATAAATTTATATATATATTTTAAAAATATTAAATAATATTTAAGAAATAATTATGACATGACATTTATTATTGTAGTGCCGGTGCGGTTTTACCCTGTTAGAAACCCTAGTTTAACTGGTCTGTAGCTGATTTAGAAGAAAATGTCCCAAATATATCCGCAATTGGAAAATTTATCCAACGATTTTGCTGTTGTGGACCAACAATTTTGCCTTGCGACGGCCACCACATTGACGGTGTGGAACAAGTCTCTTCTCTTTTCTGGCGAGGGCTTCACTGTTTTTGATTCCGATGGAGATCTTCTCTTCAGAATGGAAACCTACGCCCCCGCTAACAACCACCTTACTCTCATGGATGCCCAGGGCAAGCCGCTTCTCACACTGCGCCGCAAGGTATACACACCATTCCTACATTTTGTTCTGTATATTTCGATTATGTAATTAAAAGTCTGTTTACATACCTTCTCTTTGCAGCTTCCCAGTCTTCATCACAGATGGGAAGGCTTTCTCGGAGATAACTTGGATGGCCAAAAACCCCTCTTTACTGTAAGAAAGTCGTCGATTTTACCGATGAAAGAGTGCGTCCAAGTATTCATGAGTAGCGGCTTCTTTTGGAAACCCTGCGCGGATTACGAAATCGAAGGCTCCTTCTCACAGCGCTGCTGCACCATTTTCGCTAACGCTCCCCGTATGGTTGCTGCAGAGGTGAGTGAGCTGCCCCTCTGTTTTCTTCTTTTTCGTTCTTTTTCTGTACTGTGTTTGCAAGAATGATTTTTTTAAAAATATCCTGGTGAATGTATTGTTGTTCAGGTGAAACGCAAGTGCGGCACCGGGGGCACTCTGCTTGGTAGAGATGTTTTCAGTCTGTGTATTGAGCGCGGCTTCGATCAGGCGTTCATAATGGGGTTGATTATAGCACTGGAGCAGATCTTCCCTAGTGACAGTGAGCTTCCTCTTGTGAAAATGGTGGTGGACGAGGTGAAATCACTACAGAAAATCAAACTCCAGCCAGAGGAGATAACCGCTGAACCCTCCTCTGAGTAGACGCTTCAATCCGTCCAGTGAATTTCACATATGCCCTCACTTTGTACTTTTGCACAACCTAACATTGCTCGTTTGTGAAAAAAATTGTCAATAATTTCTCCCCTTTAATATTCATTATGTTGTACCAATTTCATTCTCGGCTTCGACATTCGAAGATGATGTACTAATTTCATTTCAGTTTTGAAATTCTTTGATGTTGTACTGCTTCCATTCTCAGTTCCAGTATTCTTTATTTTCAGTTTTTATTTTTTAAATGGAATGTTGGGATTCGAACACAGCACATTTGCGTAAACTTATGGACTGCGTCGCTACACCGCTACACCAAACGCCTGGCAGCTTTGACATTATAATTGAATATTCTTGGATGTTGAACTAATTTCATTTTCAACTTGGGTAATATTGTAAAGATATCAAAGGAGATGTTCAAATTTGTGTATTAAACTTATTTCTTCTTGGGATTCCTCTGTCTGGTCTGCGCAAAACTGAAGTCTGTTGTCGTCGAATGCAAATTGAGATAAGAGTCAATTTATGACCTCATATTTAATTCGAGGCTGTTGGGAGTTACATTTTGGCCATACAAATATTTTTTTCCAGGTTGTAAGATATTTCATTTATTTGACCATTTCGTATTATTTAACAGTGGCCCAAATTGTTCCGTCTGTGTGCGTCCTGCATGATATGGCAATTAATGAAGCTAGTGTAAAAATTAAATTTTGGAATACAATGATTATAATTATTTTCAAATGTAAAAATATGATGTTATTTAGTTCAATGATCAAAAGAGTGTATATTTTGATGAAAATTGTAGATTCTATTTGTTACTTACCTACTAAGATGATTTTATGACAGTGACATGTTTAGGATTTTGGATCAAATTTGTTTACATTAACATTTGTAGATATGTCCTTTAAGTTTGGATTCAACCTTGCATAAGGTGTATCTTTCCTCTATTGTTCACTTGGTTGACTTTTATCTGCTTCACCCTTTTTTGATATTTGAGGATTAATAGTAACTAGAAATATTTTGGAAGGGTGGTTGTTGTGTCATAAGGAGACGTCTTCTCCTAGGTCAACCCTTAGTAATTGTAAAAACTTGTAGAGAGTAGGCAAGGGACCTAGAATGATGTATTCAAATTTGTTACTCATTTTAATGCACCAAATCCAAGTGTTTTGCTATTGATTGATCTTTTAATGCTCTAGGATGAGAGAGGATGTTTGAGAGATCCAAAGATAATGGAATGCTAATGAATGTCTTTAAATACTAGCACATACCATTAAATTTCACAATACATGTACTTAGTTGGCTCAAGGCACGAAAATAAAAGGGGTCAATTGACCAAAATTTGAATTTGATTTTTTGAATGGTAACAGTCAAGTTCATGATCCAAGGTCAACTTTGTGATTTTCAAAATTACTTAAGATGCACAAATCACTAAATTTGGGTGGCTCTATATCTAGGTAAGGGTATATATAAGTGTAATAAATGCTTAGATAAACTAAATGTATTGGACTATGTGCTTATAAGGATAAGGTGAGGGCTAAATATGTTGAGATATGTACATATAGGAATGGTTAATGACTAGGGGAATGTGTTTAACTTTGCACGTGATTGCATCATTTCTTCAAAACGGAGACAAAAGTAAATGAGAAATAGTATGAGTGTGAATTTCACCATTATAATTAGCTAATTATAAGTTCACTAAAAACCAAAATCAATTTGTGGGATTAAAAAAAACAATGAAAACTAATGAATAAGGAATGCAAACATAACTCTGGTAAATTTAAAAAAGAAAAAAATAAAAGGACATGTACCATGAAAACAAATCATATCTTTCAATATTAGATCTTATCATATTTGTTTGTTTGTCATGATTATTATTTTTCATTTCACATGTATTATTATAGTTTAATTATTCCTTAGTTAAATGATGATAAGTCCACTAAAGGATAAAAAGTAAGTTTGTGAAATTGAAAAAGAATAATGAAAAATAAGGAATAGGGAGTGTAAACATAACTCTAACAAATCCTCATAGTAGTTTGAATGTAAATCAAAGTGGAAGTAGAATGTAATGGTAAAAACTACATAGCTTTTTGCACTTTTTCCTTTCTTTTTGGATTCAATTTGATTGTGTTACTATTTATGTAATGATAGATATATAAGTGGCATGATTTTCATTAAAAGTTAGCACATATCCCAAGTCTTACTTGTTTCCATATGCATACCCCCCTATAGATTGGTCCTAATCCTTAGTTTTACACATTTCCTCTCTAGATTCAAATATGTGGTTCACCCAAAATAAACCATAAAATTCAAGATTTTAACTTCAAATTTGGGTCAAATTAACCCTTCCTACTAGTCTATGCATTAATTCAAAGGACCAAACATTTCACTTGCCACCTATAGATTATATTTCACAACTAACCTTAATTATTTTTTTGAGATCTAATCACAACATTCAAGATAACATTCATTCATATGACTAGAGCATTTATTATTGTATTGTTTGCGTGTGTTTTTATCCTTGTTCATAGGGATTAAATCTATCTACTTAGGGGATTAACCAATGGAGAGTACTCACTAGTAAACTCCACAAGGTGTTCCTTACCACCACAAATCAAATAATACACATCACACACATTTAAGTGAATTAAAAGCAAACACTAAAGTTTCACAAATATCAAAAATGTGTACTAAAAATTAGATTCATGGGTCAAAGTCATATTGACACTTACAAAGATCATTTTCATAGACCCACAATGATAAAAAAGAATCTACATATTCTAAAGCATTCACCCTATGTCACAAAATATTTAAATTAAATTTACATATAAATATCATTTATTTACATATATTTTAACAATTTACTCCAAATAATTTTCTCTCAAATAATCTTAAAATACTTATTTATTCTTATAAAAATAATTTATATGAAGGAGAATTTAATCTCCCATAAAAGATTAATGTAACTTCACAACTAACATTTAAATTACAAAAAATCCAAGTCACATTAAAATAATAATAAATCATCTGATAACCCATAGCAATCCTACCAACTTTCGGCTCTTTATAGTTAAAATCTCCTGGATTACAAGTTCAAAACCAGCCTGACAATACATAATTCAAATAATTTAACTCCAACCCATGTACTTTTGTTGGATGAGCTGGCTCCATGTAAAAACTCAATTGGTTTGAATTATTTTTTTCATTCTGCAGACGTAAATATATTCTTAACAATGATAACCTCCACTTGATTCCAAAAAAAATTGGAAGTACAAACCCTAGCCATCACATAGGCAATGGGCCAAAGATTTGTACGTAAGTGACAGATCCATCAAAACGCACCAAAAAAATTGACCCGGTTCTTCCCCCCATTATGTGAAAATGGTTATAAAGGAAGAGACGGATCGGAGATGACTAAGTACTTAATCGAGAAAAGCAGATTGTGCCTCTGCAGTATTTCCCTCGTTCAAACCCTTGTTTCTCTGATTTGTAACTGATTTGGAAGAAAATGTCTCTAATATGTCCGTTATTTCAAAATTCATCCGGGCAAGCTGTTGTGGATCAACGATTTTGCTGTGAGATGGCCACCACATTGACTATTTGGAACAAGTCCCTGCTTTTTTCTGGCGAGGGTTTCACTGTTATTGATTCTAATGGAGATCTCCTCTTCAGATTGGATACCTATGCCCTAGCTTCCAACCATCTTATTCTCATGGATGCCGATGGCAAACCGCTTCTCACATTGCGCCGCAAAGTAAAATTAGAAAGATAAACTTATCATTTCTAAATTCTGTTCTGCAATTCTAAATTTAGATAAATTTATCATTTCTAAATTTTGTTCTGTAATTTATATTATGTAATTGATAGATTTATGGTTGCATACCTTCCTTTGCAGCTTCCTAGTCTGCACCACAGATGGGAAGGCTATCTTGGAGATAAATTGCAAGGTCAAGAACCTGTCTTTACTGTGATGAAGTCGTCCATATTACCAAACAAAGAGTGCGTCCAAGTATTTATGAATTGCGGCTTCTTTTGGAAACCCTCCTCGGATTATGAGGTCGAGGGTTCCATCTCACAGCGCTGCTGCACCATTTTCACAAACGCTCCCCGCATGGCTGCTGCGGAGGTAGGAAGGCTGCGCCTCCCTGGTTCTATTTATTTATATTTGTTTAGTTAATCTCTTTATTTTCTGTAACTTCTTTGCAACAGTGTTTTTTTCTTTTTATTTATATTTATTTAGTTAATCTCTTTATTTTCTGTAACTTCTTTGCAACAATGGTTTTTTTTGTTTTAAATCTTTTAGGGAAAGTATTTTTGTGCAGGTGAAACGCAAGAGCGGCTGTCCGGGGACGATGCTAGGTACAGATGTTTACAGTCTGAGTATTCAACCCGGCTTCGATCAGGCTTTCATGGTGGGTTTGATTATTATACTGGAACAGATCTCCCTGGCGACAATGAGCTTCCTCTTGTAAAATGAACACAGAGAAACTGAAGACCAGTGCAACTTGTTCAACACGAATTTCACGTCTCCCCCACCCGGATGAGATAACTACAGATCAGTGTAACCCGTTCAATGAATTTCACACGTCTCTCCCGCCTCTTGTCAAGGCTGCCTGCTGCCTAAGCCAAAAGAACAAGGCAGTTTTCTCTAAATTTTCTGTATTCTTTGGAAATATTTGTCAATATTTTCATTGATATTATCTATATTTTTCATTCTCATCTCTAACGTTCTTTCAGGTTATACTCATTCATTTTCAGTACTTACTAGAACAAGGCAGTTTTCTCTAAATTTCTGTTTTCTTTCGAAATATTTGTCAATATTTTCATTGATATTACCTTTATTAATTTCATTCTCATCTTTAATGTTCTTTCAGGTTATACTCGTTCATTTTCAGTACTGACTGGAACAAGACACTTTTCTCTAAATTTTCTGTATTCTTTTGAAATATTTGTCATATTATCTAATATCAATTTCATTCTCATATACTCATTCATTTTCAGTATTGGATTTTTCTAAACGGTTTAGAATTTTCATTTTCAGCTTATTTTCATCTGATGTTCTTTGATGTGCTACAGGTTTCATTCTCAGAGAACATTGAATGAGATTGTCTGTGTTAAAGTAATTTTTCTTTCTGTAATTCTATTGTCTTATTCCAGAGAGCTTGCATTTCTTACCGAGGACTGCAAGTTGAGATTATTAGACAATCAATATTCTCGGAGTCTGTTAAATGCTGATAGTGAAGTTCTGTTTTAATTAACCTTTCAATATAATTAAAATACAATATCTTCAATCTCTTAAGATATTTCTTTTATTTGGCTAATTCTTATTGTGCAAATCCCAATAAAAATTAGGTTTTGTACATAAGTTGTCCCCTCTATCTAATTAAATTCAACTCTTTCCTTAAAAAATGGGCTCAAATTATTGGACACTATAAGGTGTATTTCTTGAGAGTTTGAAGTGTATGTATGTCATTTCATATAAGTATTTTTTGAATAATTGTAGGCTTGCTTTTTAGAATAATTGAATTTATTATTATTATAGATATTTTAAAAATATATTTAGTTAAAAGAAGTTTTGAGATATTTAGTAGATAGGTTATATATAGTGTAAGATTTGAGCATGAAACAAGTCTTATTTCTACAAATAAGTTTCAGCTGTCGTTGAATGGTAAATCAACTGTCGTTTAATGGTAAAAGCCTTCAAAATATCAGGTAAAAACCTTCAAAATTGCACTTATCACATAAAAGATAGATAAATATTGATTTGATAACTAGATGGGAACATTCTATTTACATTTTTCAATTTGATGGCAACTTTCTTTTTTCATTTACATTTTTAAAAATTGTATGCAAATATATCATAATGAGATAATACTTAATTTCTTTAAGAAAATCTAGATTTGTCTAAGTTTATTTCATTCCATTATTTAGCACTTATTATTAATTGTTTAATCCACCCACATGCAACTAGATTTTGCAACACATCCATGCATGTAAACACATACTCTCTAACATATTAACATACTTATAGTTTTCTATCAACCTAATCCTTGAACCTCCTTTAGGTGCAAGTGCTAGTAATATTAAATTTGTAATAAGGGTGTATATTTATTTTCTTGTATCTTTGTGTCTTTAGTTAGATGAATTTAATATATTATTTTTCTCTATATTATTTACTTTAATTTTTGAAATTTTTTCTTTTTAATAACTTAAATGTATCTTTTGATTTTACTTTCCAAAAATCCACCATTCATTATTATTTTTTGGTCGGTAATAAGGTTTATTTTATTGAAGAATGAAAAAAACATATTACAAAGCAAATTCCAAAACAACTCCAATTACAAACTCTGCTAGATCCCTCCAAATCCTAAAAATAAAACCAAAGAACTACCCCCAGGTTCAGAATTAAATCTTCCCATAAGAGATAAAGGCTTGATTTCAGCCAATTACAACACTTAAAAACAAAGACTCAAGACCTTTTAATAGGTCAAAATTGTGAAGCTTTCTTTAGACTTTCTTTAGTCTGGGATCGCAGGACCATATCGAAAGCTTTCTTCTTCTCCTTCTTTGCTTTCTTCCCCATGACCATTTGCCACCCATCCTCAACCCTTGCAACGCCTCTGCCAAGTCCACAGATGGGACCAGGGACTCCTCCACGCTCCACTATTAGTAATATCTTGCTGATGCTGATCATCGACCTTCCGTTTTCCAATATCTCTTGTCTGAGGCCTCACTCCACACTTCTTTTCCCAAAATTTTGGAGTTGCAACCCTAGTTTTGAATGTTGTTTCCTTGATTTCATCCAAGGGCCCTTCCTGAGATGAGGTCGTTTGAATCTGATGTTTCTCTTCACTTCTTGACTCCTACAACAGTGATTCCTCTTCCTGATTTGGCTCCTATGATGCCCAAATCTCCTCCTCAGAGTCTTTCAGCTGAGATCTCTCTTGCTTTTCCACCTATTTCTCCACAGTGTAATGTTGGGCAGATGTGTCTTTCCACCAAGAAGCAGATTTGTTAGGTCTATGTTTGGCACACTCAGCTGCCAAGTGCCTCGTTTGGTGGTAGATTTTACACCTAAAGGGAACTCCTTCATAGTCCAGTGGCTACACCCAACAACCCTTTGAAGATTTTAGGTGAATCTCCTTTGGGGGAACCTTGGATATATTCATTTCCCCAAGATCCGGGCATAGGTTGAGTGCAAGAGATTTAAAGACCCTTCGTCCACCATTATGAAGTTTCTTAAAGAGTTCCATATTGCCTCCAAGCATGCTTCAAACCAGAAATGTAGGGGGAGGTTAGGAAGTCTCACCCACATGGGAATATTTTCAAACACTTCTGTGGCTGGGTTGAAAGCTGGGTGCCATGGATTTAATTAACACATGTTTTTCATCCTAATCCCATTGATAATCACATAAGATCTTATTTCTATTCTTTTCTTTTTTGAAAATAACAATAAAAAAGCCTCTGACCATTGGGTAAATTTGAACATACCCTTCCAACAATGGCTTTTAGTAGTCTGAGATCCACTTGTGAAGATCCAACAGGCTTGGCCAGAAACCCCTAAACCTCCCAATCAGGCCCATACCAGAAAAAGCTTTTTCATTAAAGGCCACCTCTTTCTCCAGCTCTCCATCTATTTCCAAGCTGATTGAATCAAAAGAAGCATGGGTAGCAGGGACCCCTCCATTTCCCCCAACAAATCAGCTATTTAAGTTTTTCTCTGCCTTATCGTACCCTGACTTGCTTTCCTCAATACCCGGCTTTTTATCGTCCTTGGAAGCTCCCACACCACTCGGCATGGCAACGCCTTGTTTCGTTTGTGACAAGATTCCATTGTCCAATGGAGGGACCAGGGACAAAGCTTGAACAAATTGTTCACCCCCAACCAAAACACCAACCCCTTCTGAAACACGAGTCGCATTCTTCTAACTTCGGAGTGTTGAAGAAACGCCTCCATTCACATCATGGTTGTCGTTGTTTGAGCCCATTTTTCTCTCGTCCTCTACTCTCTAAACCCTCTGTGCGTCGTTCTTTGTTTGGCACCCTCGTCCCGAGTTATCTCTGTTGCATTTTTCACTAGGTCAAACTCCAACAGCTGATCTCCCTCACGACACGAAGCAACAAAAACCCTAGTCTCTACATCTTCCAGAAATTGACCGTTAGCCATTTTCTCTATATTGAATGAATGGATCCATCATTCATTATTAATATTACACACTAAAATAAATATATAAATATTATCTTTTATCTAGACTATGAAAAATTCATTTTGACAAATTTAAAAGAGAATTTAGAAAAAAGGGTTTGCATTATTAAACTACAATGATACCTTTTTATATTTCACATATTCTATTATATTTATTAATCTATTATATGATTAAATTCTTTATTGATATTTTATAAATTGTATTATAATTTCATTTTCTTTTAGTTAGATCATGATAAGTCTACTAAAGACTAAATTAATTTGAAAAGTTGAAAAAATATAATGAAAAAAATTAAAAAAAATTAACAAATTCAAAAGAAAACCTCAAAGAAAAGAACTCGCACCATAAAAAAACATAAATCATATCTTACCATATTTTACAAATCTGATCATATTTATTAGTTTGTCATAATGAAGGTCCCTATTGATATCTCACAAATCTTATTATGGTTTCATTGTCATATAATTAGATAATGGTAATTCCACTAAAGACTAAAATTAATTTGTAAAGTAAAATGAAAAATAGGGACTTTTACCAAATTCAAAAGAAAATTGAAAAAAAAAACACGTGCACCACAAAAACACAATTTATATCTTTCATATTTCAAGATCTTATCATATTCTCTCTACTCATCCTTTCAAAATTCTCATTATAGTTTCACTGACCTTAGTTAGATAATGGTAAGTCTAAAAAAGACCACAATTAACAAATTCAAAAGACACGCATCATGAAAACAAAAAATCATATCTTCCAATATTTTCACAAATCTTATTATATTTATTACTATGTCATGATTAAACTTTTTATTAATATTCCACAAATCTTTATCATGATTTCATTATTATTCAATTAGATAATGATAAGTCTACTAAAGATCAACATTAAATTATGAAATTAAAAATATATGATGAAAATTATAAATTTTAACAATTAAAAAATAATAATAATAAAAACACATATTTCTCAATATTTTACAAATTTTATTATATTTAATATGAATAAATTTTTTACTAATATTTCACACACATTTTAATTAAACAATAACAATTCTAAAAAAATCAAAATTAATTTATTAATCATATATAATCATTTTAAAAGAAAATAAAAAGAAAAACTGATATGCCATTAAAACAAATATTATTTTTCAAAATCTCACATACCTTATCAATCTGCCATTATTAACTCTACTTCACTGTTGAATGAAAGCTAAAGAAGTAGCAGCACCTTTAAGCATAGGTATAATTATACCACCAGGACACGTAACTGTAAAGTATAGACCAGAAGTATATGCTGTGTGTAGTACAAGTAGATAATGAAACGGAGGCGCTGTAGATGATGTTGTGTTTGAACAAAGGACAATCCATAGTGGTGGTAAAAGTAAGTGGAATACACCATGGCTTTTAAACAACCAGTCAGTTAATTACAACGTATCGGCTATCTACTGTATTTCACATGCAAATAATCAATATATTTATTACGATATAAAATAATTATTTTCTATAAATAATTAAATTATAAAAATATAATTAATTTTAAATATTTAAATAAATATTGGGACGGGTCTGGTTCGATTGGTTAAAACATTATGTTGAAGAGGTCACAGGTCCAGTCTTCCTCCGTTCCCATTATCCGTCACTGAAAAAAAATTATCAGGCGCACTGGAGGAGCTACCCAATTCTTGTGGTCTAAATTTTTGCAAATAAACATTAAAAATCTCTACACTTTAATCCTAACAAAGATGGAATTAATATTTGTTTAAAACATAATTTCTAATAAAAATAAATAAAATATAAAATTAAGTGATAAAAAGATAAATTAGAACATTGCTTTTGATAAAGATAAATTGAGTTTTTGATAAGACTCAATTTTCATTAAAAAAAAAAGAATAACAAAAATAAGTGGTGAAGAAAATAAATTAAAATATTATTTAAAATTGCAAAAAAAAAAAAGATTATTTGCTAAAAATGAGTGGTGCATATAAAATTGAAAATATATTTATATATCTTTGTATTAATATGCTAATGGTTTTAAAATCAATAAAAAGAAAGAAACATATTTGCTAAAATTTAAAATAGATTGATAAGGTTAATGGTTATTAAGTTTAATTTTTATTTAGAATTTTGTGTTTGATTGAATTTTCGTTACAAAAAATGATATGAGTTGTGAAAGGTGATTTTATATAATACATAATTTTTAAAATGAATTTTGATATATATTGTTTAAAAATATTAAATAATATTTAAGAAATCATTATGACATGACATTTATTATTGTAGTATAATTAATTATTTATTTATTATGTTTTATAATTAACTATATAATAAAATATATAAGATATTAAGGTTTATATATATTATTTTAATAATATATTTAATAAAAGATTATTTATAGTTAATTAGATGGAAATGTTTTATATTGTATAAAATATGTTGACACTTATTTTAAAATTGATAATTTTTTGGTTTTAATAATATTTCTTGTTGTTTTGAGTTTTTTAATCATGAAAATGGTCTAAGGGATCAAATTTATTATATTAAAAATCTAAAAAGATACAAAGGGATGGTCCAATGGAGGGCCTAAAAGCATATCATATCTTAAAAGTATTGCTTCTAAAGGGAGGGCCTAAGAATAAAAAATAAATAGAAGTTATTACATAGTTTTGTAGTTTCAATTCATAGCATATTTAATTGATTCCAACAACTAGTATTTCTATGACAAAAATCTACCACAAGGAGTCAAAATCGACCATACACCATAGAAAAACAAACCAAAAGAGAGATTTGAATAGGCTCATCTAAAATGACCAATGAACACAAGTAAATAGAGTACTTCCTTCAACCCTCTCATTAGCTTTATCGAATTTAAACTCATTATTTCATTTCAAAATCCACCTCAGCATAATCCTCTAGGAATACAAAGGACTACTCAACCCTTTCAATGAAGCAACATTTGTGGCACGTTTGAGGAAATCAATCACATACCTAGCTTGATTCTTACAAAGGTCCTTGTTGTAGTCTATAAAAGGGAGGCTAATTTTCCATGATATTTCCATCCACCAACTAGGCACCTCCTTATGGAAGAAGCCCTACTCTTATTATTGTCATATCTAGAATCATTTTTATTCCCCAACACCATTGTAGTTTGATGATTATCAAAGTCAGGGACTTTATGTCTCCTTTATCTCCCTATATCCATAAGAAACGCCATAAACATGGAAGAAATGTTAGTATTGACTTTGTATCTATGGTTTGTAGGCATAAATGGCTTATCCTAGAAACCAACTTAAAAGGCATGGAGAATGATTATGGATTTGGTTTTAA
>VDFB02374675.1:0-17151 GCA_007258455.2 Sequoia sempervirens | reverse complement strand
GTGCATATTGCACACATGATGGTTAGGGAAAACAGACAATTTCATTTATGTAGCTTGTTACTTGAGAATTTTCTTAAAAATGTTCGAATGTCATTGGTCGAGAATTATCACTTTTGTTTCAGATTCTTGCTGGTATGTCTGGTGTTTTACTTTCTGAATTCTCTATCAAGAAAAGATAATGTGATGTGGAATCTGGTATCCCTATTGGAAAGAAAATTTATAGGCATCTAGAGTCTTTGGAAGATAATGAAAATATGTGCAGATCGTATTTCTCATCTTTATGAGCCAACCCTTGCTCTAGTATATTTGCATCAAGTCAATTTGAAGTGGGCTCTTCCTCTAGAAAAAATAAAAATGGAGGTTGTTATCAATGATTCCCCTCTGGAATCGAAAAAAGGAAAAGAAATGATTGAAGAAATCATTGACATTTCAGATGAATAGGAGAAAGAATCTCTAACTAGTACTAAATCCCCTAATCTTAATGACATCCAGTCTATGACAATTGAAGGAAAAATGAAGAAAATTGGTGAACTATGGAATGTTGCCTCACCTATTAACAAACTGAAAATTGATGGTGCACTGGTAGACTATCTACTTTGGAAAGGTATTGAAGTATATGTTGTTTGTGATTTGTTTCTAGAAAATCTGATTGAGATTGTTGAAGGATGTTGCTTGAAGGTTTGAAAGGATGTAAGATGGAAATATTGGTGGAAAGGAGATGTAAAAAGGCTATGTAGAGATTGTATGAATTGATTGTGGAATCAAAGAAGTGTGTTAAAGCAATTTTAGATGTTTACAAATATTGTCTTCAGTGGCCTATAGTTGTAGATAATTTCAGAATTAGAATTGAAGTGATTGAAGCTGAGGTGAACGACATTGGAAATAATTTTGATATATTTGAAGATAAATAAGGGAAGCAAAGGATAAGAGTTGGTGAACTATAGGCTGAACAAATCATTACACAAAGACATGGAGATGATGTGACAAATAACTTTTGGCTCCTTAAAGAAATTTTTGAAGTCTAGTTAGAGCATCTTTCTAGAATTCTTATTGATACAGAAGATGTTGAGAAACATTGTTCTGTTGTAGATTGGTCACCCTCTTTTACTCTGTTGGGATTATTGGAGAGTACATGCACAAAAAATGAAGTCTGCTATTTTTAACTGGAAGAATTTGTATCCAATTCTCAAAGAAAGGTATAAGAAGGTGTTCCAGGTGAATAATGTCATCTTCACTTAATTTCTGTTTGCTTAAAAGCTCTGGATTGTTGGAAGTTTTTGAAGTTCTTGGAAATATTTTGAAATTTTGATGTCAGCATTTCTACACTCATTTTTGGCGCCCTTTTCCATTGATTTCAAAGGGGGAGAGTGTTGGAGATAGGAGAGAGAGTTAAAAAACTTTGAGAAAAAAAGGAGAATTTTTTTTGCACATGTTGCCATCAATGACAAAGCGGGAAATTGTTGGAAAATGAGTAAGTTATCTATACATGTTGTCATTGATGTCACCATGTTAGTAGTTTGGTCTGGTAATCTTAAACTAGTGCGTATAACTGACTTATCTTCTCCGGTGGTTGATCCGGTATTTTTGGCACCTCTCCAGTATTCTAGTTTACATTTCTCTGTATTTGACAATATGTGGTTGCGGTTTTGGGAAACTACTAATGGATGTTAAAGGAATGCATGATTAGGTTATTTTGTGTTCTCGTGCTCGTACAATGAAGTGACATTATTCTGTTGGTTACATTGAAGACTATTCTTGGCTGACTTGTTAAGATAATTTTGATATGATATAAAACTTGTGTAATCTATTTTTTCCAAGCCGACATAATGTAACGTGCTAACAGTTAAATTGCATTTTGAAAATATTTTGTGGAGCCAATAGTTGATGTCTTTTATAAATGAATTGCATCTAATTAGGCAAACCTAATTGGTGCTTGCGATGGAGATTCGATTTATATATAAATATATGTCGAATAGTTTTTTCAAGAGTTTATGTGTAAGAGTGTGTGGGTGTGAAGAGAAGAAGTAGTGTAGTAAGACAAATGGAATAGTGAGTGAGTAATGAATGTGAAGGTGTAATAAAAAAGGTAGTGGTTGTGAGCATCTCTGGAACTATATCAGCACATGATAGGTGTGTCTTTCCAGTTCAATTTTGGGCTATAAAGCCTTATTCTATTTTGTATAATCCTGTGTAGGCAGTGATCCTCCTTGTTGGACAGTGAGTCCTTTTTATAGGAAGTGAACCTTTGTACTTGGACAGTGAGTCCTTTTGGTAGTGAGCCTCATTTGAAAATACTATATAGCGTGAGTTAAGCCTCACCGTGGTTTTTTCCTTATTGGGTTTTCCACGTAAAAAATTTGGTGTTCATTGTGTTGATTTACTTTATGTTATTTATGTTTCATGCTCATATTCAATAACATAATAGTGTAGTTGAAGATTTGATAAGTGATAAGTTTTTAAATTTAACTTTGTGTGACAACTGATTCACCCCCCCTCTCAGTTGTCCTGCACCTGTTTAACACAAACTTAGAGCATAGCTTCACAGAGGTAGGTAGAGATTTATGCACTTTGATATTATCACAAAAATGAGCAAAAACTAAATTGGATTTGGACCACATAATGGAGTCTAAAGTGATGAACTGGCCCAAGGAGTCCCCAATGCATTTGAAAATGGATTCATCCCAGTATTCTAGAGGTGGACTAGGCAGTCATACCCAAATTGGAACCGATTTATTAAGATCCACTATAGGGTCAAACCCCGGCTTCCAGTGACATAATGCCAGACTATGCTTTCCATATACCCAAGGGCCAGAAGAGAGGACCATGATTAAGTCTTCTGAAGCTGTGAACTTGAAAAGGAAAAGGATATTGGTCATAGAACAAATGTCCTATTGGATGTTGTGTATGTGTTTCTAATATGTGGTTGTCATTGATGTCAAAACTATTAGCATTTGGTGTATTGAAGGTTGTATATGTCGAGGATATTGAGAAAATTGTTAAGAGAAGAGTTCCTGGTTCCCTGTGGAACTGTAAAGGTCATGAAGGTGTCTTATTGCATATGTTGAAGATTAGTTGTTTTGGATTAAAGGGTTTTCTATTGAGTGTATCTAGTCCATCCTTTGAAAGTTTCAGAGGTCCACGTAAAAATCTGATCGTGTTGAGAACTATTATGTTATGATAGTATTTTTGTGGGTTTTGTCAATGTTCCAGAATGAATTTTGTGTGTTTTATAGATAGCTTCTCTATTTTTTTTCTGGTGATAAATAATTAGCTTCTAGACCGTTATATCATGGTATGTCCATTGATTGGAGTGTGCTCATGAATAAATATTTTTCTCAAACTATGTTAATTTTTATATTCCAATTAGACATGATGGTGGTGGCATGTGTTGTGGATCATTGAGGTGAAATTAGTCAAGAATATTTTGTGTTGGAGTTGGTGATTTAGATTCTCCCTGTCTGTGACAACCTTGGTGGATTCTGGAGATTTATTTTGGCAAATTTGATAACGATCTGAAAATGTGTTTTATATTTTGGCCAACCTTCAGTTGTTGATGTAATCAATATTTGTGGATATATAAAACCGATTGTTTCATCGTTGTAAAGTGTGCTGTGTGCTCGAAGTTCTTAGGGTGATACATATTGTGTATGTCAGGAATATCATTTGCAATTTCACAGTAAAGTGTAAGAAGAAGATTGAGCAGAAGTGTGAAGAAGTTTAATTAAAGAACAGAAGAAGGTTTTTTGTGTTGCTTGGAGCTGTAATTAAACATTACTTAGAAGCTATTCTCTTAAGTTCTAATAATTTGGATGAATTAATCAAACCCTTCTTTAGGATAGTGATTCCCTCTTTTGTATTTGAGGTGAAATTCTTTGAATGCGTAATATTCCATATTCTTACCTTTCATGAGGGTATAATATTGTTCTTATCACCATGGTTTTTTCTGGGTTTCCCATGCTTAAGGACTTTGGTGTTCTCATGTTTCTAATGTGGTGATTTTTTATGGTTTATTATTCATTCATTAGATCTGAGATTAAGTTAAGTAAAGATTGAAAAGTTTAAAATATTTTGTGACATCTGATTCACCCCCCCACTCATAGTTGTTTGTGCTTGTTTTTCCAACATGTCCACACTACCTTTGAGGAACCATTTAGCTGCAACCCATCTCCAAACCATATCCACCAAAGGTTGGAAGGAGAAGAATCGACCCACCACCACATTTTCCATTGAGGAAACAATCCTATCACTAACTGAATCAAGGATAGAAAAGTTACTGCCTGTAGTAGTAACTTCTTCAAGACGAGGAGATGGGCCCATAGCACGCTGACTACTATTAGTCAACACATTCTTCCATCCTTTAACTTTTGGTAAGATAGTGACCACCGAAACTTCTACACCAAATGAAACTAGAATCACAAGAACTCCCGAAATGGACAAGCCAGGAGTGGCCCCTGAGGGACACGAGCTTGCATGCATCTAGGCAAGGATTAGGTTAGGGAAGGAAAAGGGGGGACTATGGGGTACCCGCAATGAAGAGTCTACCATGCGCGCAGGAAATTCAAACACAGGAAGAGGAGAGAGAAGCAGTAGATAAATCATTTTGTGGTTGAGTTTCCATATGTTTCCAAGGTGTAGGGTTTGCATTTAATAATGAATAATTGACCTTCAAAATTCTCCCAATCTTATTTAGATCTGAAACTTACACATTCACAGAAAGAGGAAGGGATGTACCATATAGGGGCTTGCCTCAGTCAAGCCCCATGTTGGTGTTTCAACCTCCACAATGGCAATGCCAATGAAAGAGAGCTTATCATTTTGAGGGATAGAGGATAAATGTTAAATGAATGATGCATCAACAATGAACTACAAATTTCCACTAAAAAATGGCTTCCTTGAAGGGCTGAAGTCATGCACATATCCTCAAGGATTGATTGTTGCTTGCTTGATTTGCTTGAAGACCTACAAGGGTTAAATCTCACAAACTAAATGATAACATAAACATGAACTCACATACACTTTGACATGATTCTTTGATATTGAATTTCTGCAATAAATATACTATTAAATACTCTTGATAATTGCTTGATAGTGCTCTTAATTTCTAATATTTTCCCATTAGTTTTCAAATGATGAAATGACTAGGTATTTATATTCAATTAATCTAATTTCCAAAAAATTAAATCATGATAACTAACATCTAACATTTGAAATTCAAATAATAAAATGCCACCTTCAACATATTGAATTTTGAAGGAAAAATAGGGGAAACAAGTCACCTAGGGTGACTTAGTCTTGACCTTATTTTGTGGGACATAAGGTGTCAGGGATAAAATATTAAATATATGCATTGGTTTTATATAGCTTCTGGACACCAGTGGGCCTAAGCAGATTATTTAAAACGCATCATCATTGGCAGGCAAAAGAGGTCACAGGTCTAATCTCCCACTATCCTCATGGTACCGAAGGCGTCATCCCTCAGCCCCAGTCCACGCGGTACTTTACCGGTGCACTACAAATTTATAGGAAGCGGATACTTGTGATTCTGCAGCGTATTATATATATATTTAATAAGATGCATAAAATTGGTTTATAGCTTGATTAATCCTGGCGTTAATTAAATATTTATTATTTAATTAATTTTCTAAGTCATTACATATGATTAATTTTAATTAATTTATTTATAATTTGGTGCCATTCAAATTATTCTTCTATAATAAATTAATAAATTGATTCACATTTAATTGTTTCATTCATATGTCCATGATTAACA
Source organism: Sequoia sempervirens (assembly GCA_007258455.2). Lineage (NCBI taxonomy): Eukaryota > Viridiplantae > Streptophyta > Pinopsida > Cupressales > Cupressaceae > Sequoia > Sequoia sempervirens. The sequence goes on along the minus strand of VDFB02374675.1, from coordinate 11,381 downwards.
AATAAATACCTTTCTTGCTTTTAATTAATTATCACTTTTTGAATTTAATTAAGTCTTTTTGATTTAATTAAATTTAAATATTCCTTTTCAATTTCTTCTTCTGGTTAATTAAATATCTCATTTAATTAATTTCATTTACACAGCATTTACTAAAGGTTTAATTAAATATCTTTATTTAATTGAATATCTTCCATATTTTTTCAGAACCATGATTAAATATTCTATTTAATCATGAAATCTTCCATTATTCTTCAAATCTAGGGTAAATATTCTATTTTAAGAAGAATCTCTGTGTCACCCATAAATAAATAATTGAATTCAATAATTCATTATTTATCTTCTTCAAAATCTTTCCATAATCTCACAAAAAGATGATTTTTACAAATCATCTTCATCATCTTATCTTACCTCTTTTATAGAAAAAGAAAACAAATCTTGCTTTCTACTTTCTTCTGTTCTTCTTCAGTCTTATCCATCCTCAATCGTTTGATTTGCCAGGAATTTTCACAATCGTTCATCATATTAGCCAATCAGTAGCTTTTGAAAAAATCTATAAATAGCACAACCAATCCAAGCAAAGGTTACACAACACATATCAGAGTAATTAGATTGACATTTCTAGTTTTATTATTCTTATCATCAAATAGTCAGCCATTTTCGGCAATCATGTCTTGGCTAAGCATTAGATGCATTTATTCAATCCTGGATTCTTTAGTTGTTTCATTGAGCTCCTAACATGCAATCAGAGAGCTATTTGGAATTAATAAATATTAAGATGAAGGGGCGATAGGACAAACATCTGATAATAGGATATCAGTTTGTCTTTATTAGCACAATATTCTGTTTGATATAATGTCTTATTTAGGTGTGTTTGGTTCATTTTGTTTTTACATATTTAGCGGCTTGAAAAAGTGGCTATTGGCCGAAACACTTGGGCTGGGGCACTCTATTTTACATGCGCGGGTTTTGGCGGATCGCGATGCAGATTCAATTTGTAGAATTTTCCCATTTGGCACATAGAATAATTTTAGGCTTACATCGAGGGTTTTAAAGTCTGCATCAATGGCTCTGGTGCACTAAAATTGCCAGCGCATCGAAGAATTTGTTGTGGTGCATCGGGGACCTGTTTAGGTGCATGTCAGTGATAAGAAGTGCATATGTGAAGCAATTTTGTTAAATTTTTGAAACAAAAAAGTTGGATTGCCATTAAATTTTAGCCAAATTGCGGAGTTTTGGTAGCACATTTAGGACTTTAAACACATTTATCTGTTTAAGCATTTACTTGTTTTGTGGTGCATACATAAGCAGCAGATCTTTTGCTTTGCTCGGTTCATCGCGAACAAGTTCCACGAGTTAATATTACGCAAAATAGAACCTTTTGGCCAAAAGAACCAATCTCGGATAATTACACCGGTTTTAAAGAGCAACCCTGGGATAGACGCCATTCATGAAACAATGGGGTAGTCACCACTCACTGATTTTGTGGTTAAAATGAATCCCATGCTTTCTATGAAGCAACATCTTCACATAGTTTAGATCATTGTGATTTGGGCTTTTAAAAAGAATAGTTTCTACTATGTTTGTGGAAATAGGTCTATGCTCCTACCTTCATTGTTGACCCGAATGTTTCCTTTTATTCTTGTTTGCTGCTTTTATTACATTCCTATGAGGGGCTTCTTTATTGTGGGAAAAAAGTACTGGAAGGAATGACTCAAATTAGGTTCAAAGCCAAAAGCCAGTTATGCCCACCATAAAATTTAGAGCAAATCAGGAGAAATCCTCTTTTTCCAGTAGTGTGCAAGATAACCATCCCCAAAGCCTTTGTACAAGGTTAGGGAAGAATTCTCTAGGAGTTTATTGTTGCCCATGAGAACATAAACCCCTCAGAACTTAGAGTAGTATCCAACCGAAGTCAGTTTTTGAACATCATAATAATCATAGTGCAGGGGAGGGAAGAATCTACCCCAAGATACTCACCATATAACTGCCAAGGACCATTTTCTCAAGGGATCCGATATCCACTTCCATCACTCTGAGTACATGCCTGGAAAAGACAAAACATGGTAGCCCCTTCGGGGGTGACCTTGACTATCTCAAAATCGTCTTGGGTTCTAAGATATGAGTTATTGATTATTATGATGACCTACCTGAGTACTAAGAGTCTGCTTGAACTGTCTGTCATGTGTAAAACCTGTGAAAACACTTTTTGAAAAATATTTTTGAAACTTACACTTGATGTTTAGTATAGGACTTAAAAACAATTATTTTTCAAGGTCTTTGCTGTGTTTTCAATCACTAATTCAAATAAAAGATCATCCGAAATGAACATGTCAAAATTTAGCTGAAAACTGTTCTCAACTGCTTGGGAAAATACCTTGGAAAAACTATTTTAGCGCATCTAGGGTATATTCTGGCGCATATAAGGTCTATTTTAGTGCATTCCCTGGTTAAATCAATGCTTTTAGGGTCTGTTTTAGCGCATTTGGAGTCTGTTTTTAGCACATAGGCTGAGTATTCTGCAAATAGTTTTTAGGTCACTATCAAAACATTTTTTTTGAAGCGCAAATAGGATACAGAGTAACACATCTGGGACATATTGAAGTGCATTTAACCATTTCTCTAGTGCATATCCTTATTTTTGAAGTGCATATAGACAATAGAAAAGCACATCTGTCATTTTTCCCAAATCATTGTTTCTGACAAATCTGAGTTTATAGCATTCCTGGTCCAGTAGCATATTTTCTCTCATGCTTAGGGAGTGGAAATCTACCAAGTTTGTTAAGAAGTCAATTATCGATAGGATCAGGAAACCCAAGAAAACCCTAAGCTACAAGAAAAGTTTACAACGAAGGAAGTTTTTATACAAGAGTCGACACGTCTTGCTCCATTATCGCAAATTTCTCCATAGATACCAAGATTTTGAAAGAGGATTTATTGATGAATACGCTGTGGACCCTCTAGATTCATGAGCCTATTTTTAAAGAAGAGCTCTCTCTCAATGATATAATCACAATCAACCTCTTGATTTCAACTACATACCACAACCTTCTATCGAATATTCAACGCATCCTAGTTAAATACTTCAGTGAGTTGAAATAGGCTATTTGATATATTGATCATTCTTCAAAAAAAAAGATCAAATCTTACAAGTGTACTTTCCATCACAAACTCCTAAATTCTCAGTTCAACTTCTCCCAATAGGATTCTGACATCCTTTATCATTGGAGGCCACAACCACAAATTAGGAAACATAGTTTTGATCATATCATAATATTTTCATCTTATCAGATTAAAGCATCATCATTGTTTGCACTCATCAAACTATGATCTAAGTTTAGGAGAACATCTTGAAATCATATGCCTATTTTTACACGATCACAATACAATAAACTGAAGGAAGGTATTCAACAAGAAGATCATACATCAACAACTCAAGAAGAGGGTGAAAATAGTGATCCCCTTTATAGCGCAAGTTGAAATCCCCTTTTTGAAGACAACATGACTGAAAGAGAAAAGAATCCATTTGCTTCTGACAGAGATTTGAGAAAAACCCTTGAGGATAGTGAAGATGAATAAGAAGAAGAATGACACCTTAAAGAAGCCGAACAAGATCCTAAATTTCTTAGAGCAGTAGAAAGGCTCGTAGAATGAGACAAACAAAAATATTTCCTATTTCTGGCCCATAAAGGAGCTAAACTACCTCATGACTTTAACACTGAGAACATAAAGAGTAATCTTGATGAAACACCCTTATCTAGTCTTAGTGCCTTGACTCAACATGTTAAAAAATTAGAAGGGAAAATTAAAGTTCTAGAAGGGGGAGCCACAACAAAGACATGCACTCTTGATGATATTTATCCATATTCTTTTGATCGATGTCTCAACATGATTCTATTTCCTAAGCATTGTGAAATTCCAAAGTTTGATCGTTATAACAGAAAATCGGATCCCGTTGACCATATTAGAGACTTTTGAAACATGACTTTAGAATTTTCTCATGAATGCGTTTGTTCCCACGAAGTCTTGGAGGCCAATCTATGGAATGGTTATCAAAAATTACACTGCCTATCAAAACATTTGAGGAATTGATCAATGAGTTCATCTCCCGATATTACTATAACATACAACACCAAATCACAATGATTGATCTATGCAATGCTAATAAAAAACCTGGTGAATCGTTCATCACATTTCTTCAGAGATAGAGAAGATTGTTTGCCAGATATCCACGTCATGTTCCTGAAAAGGAAAAGATCACTACATTCATAAATAGCTTGGATCAAGAGATGAGTTATCCTCTAAATCTTCATTGTCCTGAGCCCCCTTTTCAGAAAATGATTGAAAATGCAATCATGATTGAAAATGCATTAGTCCAGAGAGGGATAATCAAACTTGAAAAAGACAATCCTAGCTCCTCAAATCACCAGAATGACAAATCTAGATTTTGGACTCGCAAAAAAAAATGGTGAATGATGGTTTTGTGGATGCACATCATGTCTCAGCTAAGCTAGTTGTTCTTAGTGTTCCTCACAACAACAACTACAACAAAGTCAACTCAGTTACAAATCAAGGAAACAACTCCCTGCCTCCTCTGAGGAATAACCAAAATCCAACTTTTGTTCCAAATCATAATAATACCAACAATCAAGGGTATCATGGAAACAACAATAACAATACCTTGGGAAATACATCAAACACAAATCCACAACGATCTTCATTTTTCTCCAACAGAAGAAATTTTACTTCATTGGGACAATCTCTAGAATCCGCCCTTAAAGACTTGATGGCAAAGAACATCATTACCCTACCACCTCAACATAACTTTGAACCTAGTGTGAAACCACCATCATGGAATGATGCGTACTATTGTGAATATCATATATGTAAAGGCCATCGTATGAATAATTTCCAAGCTTTGAAGAACGCTATTCAAGATTTAATCAACAAAGATATCGTCACAATAGAAGGGAACCAACAATCAAACGACGACCACCAAGAATTTTGAAATCCTTTGCCCAACTATCAAAAGGATGAGTCTTCTAAAAAGAATGTGAATCGTGTTGATGAGCATATAATCAATCATATCTACACTGATGATGAGTGGATTAATGTTATAAAAGTCAAAGAGAAAATGGAGTATCGATAAGTTAGTGTAACAACAAGGGCACAAGCTAAAGTTGTCCTAAAAGGCGCTCCTTCAAAATCCATTGTGCCACTTCCATCACATCAATATGATTTAATCAATCAACTTGGAAATTTTTTTGCTTAGATCTCTAAATTGGAACTTCTGAAGATTTCCCAAGCACATAAACAAATTCTAGACAAAGCCCTCATTGAAACAATTGTATCTGATGATTTGAATGTGGATCAATTTCAAGCCATGGTGGGACATTTATCCTCACCCACATACCTTTCATTCTCTGAAAAAGACAATGTTTCCATGACACATCCCCATAATTCATCATTATACTTAGAAGTCATGGTCCACAAGTTTCGTGTCAGACGAGTTCTAATAGATGGAGATGCTGATTTAAACATATGTACCATGAAATTAATTTAGACTTTGGGATTTTCTGAGGATTCCATTGATCCTAGAAGAAAGATTACCATTAAAGCCTATGATGATGAGGAAAGAGCATCCAAGGGTTTAATCATGCTACCAATCAAAGTGGGACCTGTTATCAAAAATACTTTCTGTCAAGTATTAGACCATGATTCGCATACAATATCCTATTGGGTCATCCTTGGATCCACGACATGCAAGCTGTACCATCTACATATCATCAATGTCTTAAGTTTCCTTATGATAGACAGGAGATCATGATATCGGCTGCTAATTCTCACAATCAAACTTGTGCTACCATCAAATCTAGTCAAGACACTTTGGTTCCTAACAATCAAGAAGCGAATACTAGCACTTCTCCAAAAGTTGATACAAAAATTAGTCAACTAACCAAAACCTTTGACAAACAATTATAGTTCAAGGATAATGGCATAGGAGGATATTCTCTCTGTCTGGCTAATCTTCCTACGTCACCTCCACTAGTACAAAAACAACAATATATGACTAAATAAACTATTAAAAATTGCATATAAATGACTAATTTTGGTCATGTGACCATTAGTAGTTTATTGCCAGTCTTTTATAACGCGACCAAATTTATGACTAAACTATTTTAGCCATTTATCTAGTCATTGATTTGGTCATTGATTTGGTCATTTATTTAGTCATTGATTTAGTCGTTAATTTAGTCATTGGTCATTTATTTAGTCATGGTAGTGATTTATTTAGTCATATATTTAGTCATTGATTATTGTTAACTGGTCATTTATTTAGTCATGGTAGTCATTTATTTAGTCATGGTAATCATTATAGTCATTTATTTAGTCATGGTTTAGTCATGTTAATCATTTATTTAGTCATTTATGAACTAATGCTTTCAGATGTGTATGCAAACTCTTATGTTTGGAGAATGTTATTACAATAACTAGTGTATGAAATTACAAACCAAGAGAAAATTCTATTGTGATTGAATAATATAAAACTTTAAAGCTCTTATGTTATTAAAACTTCAACAAATTTAGGAAACATTGGAAAATAATTCTCTATATATTCAAACTGTATATAAAATATGTTACAAAGAACTCTATATATAGAGCTTTGAATACAACATCTTTTGCAGTATGTAAACTGTTGATTTATTATACTTTTAAAATTGAAAGAAAACTAAAACTAAATGGTGTGAATGTATGTCTTCATTGATGCCACTATTGCACATGAGATGGGCAGTAAATGCATCTAGTAAGGCACTGGTTTTGCATTTTCTCCTTACTTTGTACCTATCCACAATCAAAAAATAAACATATTACTACATAGCATAAACAACGAATATCTTAAAAGTAGATACCCATAAGCATTAGAGTAAGTCTAATAAATAAAGATGCATAGAATTAATGATATTACAAAAGAAATGCATTTGTAAAAGAATAAATATCAAAGTAATATCTTAAATATATTACTAGATTATCAAAATAAGTCTAACAAATAAAAAATGCATAGAATTAGTGATATAGCAAAAGAAATGTATTTGCAAAAGAAATAATCTCTACTTTTTCTATTTTGTATTCAATTATTGTATTATTCTTTAAATCAAATCACCACAATATCTCCTTGCTATGTATTGTCCATAAACATATTACTAAATAGTTATAAACAATGAATATCTTAAATGCAAATACCCATAACCATTAGAGTAAGTCTAATAAATAAAAATGCATAGAATTAATGATATTGCAAAAGAAATGTATTTGTAAAAGAATAAATATCAAAGTAATATCTTAAATATATTACTAGATTATCAAAGTAAGTCTAATAAATAAAAAATGCATAGAATTAGTGATATTGCAAAAGAAATGTATTTGCAAAAGAAATAATCTCTACTTTTTCTATTTTGTATTCAATTATTGTATTATTCTTTAAATCAAATCACCACAGTATCATGAAAACTTAAATTTCATTCTAAATTTAAATTAAATTCTAATTTCTAATTTAACAATTACTAATTTAGATATAAAAGCAACCTTTCTTTTTTAGTTTTTCTTTTCTAATGAAAAAAAAAAACTAAAAAAGAAAGATTGCTTCAAAAAAGCTAAGCTAGTAATACAATTATTTAAGAAAAACTAAAAAAATTATTAGAATGTCTCTTTATATCTAAAATTCTATTGTAATAAAATTATTTTAAAAAAACTAAAAACTTAAATTCTAATTTCTAATTTAACAATTACTAATTTAGGTATAAAAGCAACCTTTCTTTTTTAATTTTTCTTTTCTAATGAAAAAGAAAAACTAAAAAAAAAAGATTGCTTAAAAAAAACTAAGCTAGTAATAAAATTATTTAAGAAAAACTAAAAAAAATATTAGAATGTCTCTTGATAACTAAAACTCTATTGTAATAAAATTATTTAAGAAAAATTAAAACCTTAAAAAAAAACTTAAATGTATATTATCAGCAGTGACTGCAACCATGAATGGAAGATACATTATGAAGCTGTGAATGTGCTCGAAATTATTGAAAGCACTGTGAGAATAAAATGGGTTCAAGAATACAAGCCTCGATTATCTACAAAATCTACTTCAAGAACAAAATCTGAAAATGAATGAAAATAGGCCAAAGATTTCAGGAAATGCCAAAAGTTGTGATATTAAGTGGAAAGAAGTTGAAACAAAGCCCTCTATTAAAATCAAGATTTCTAATAAATATAATAATTCTCTTAGTTATGAAGGTGCTCTCTGGGAATTTGGACACACTTTGGCTACTCCTATCCAATCTGTCATTCATCCCATTCACAATTAGACACTTTACTTGGATGAAGAACATAAAAGAAAATTAAAGAAAGAATTTCAAGGCATACCATTTATATAATTTTTGGAGTTTCCTTTGTGGAAACGTCAAGTATACAAAAGTTTGTTTTATTGAGTATTGGGTCTCTACCACACAGCCATGAGGAAGAGAAAATGAACAGAAAGAAAAATACCCAGAAGGCTACGAAGGTCACGACCATTAGAACACAGAAAGCCCTCAAAATAATGAAAATAGTAAGTTGAGAGTGCAAAGTTTTACATTTTCTACAGAAAGAAAGTAACCCATCAAGATTTGTGCAGGGAGATACAAGGGTTTTTATCATATTGCCTCTACTGAGCTTATTCTCATAGAAATTTAAGAGATAAGAATAATGAAACTTACACAAGATTGTTGTAAAGGAGACACCCTCCAAAGTCTTCAGAAATGAGCCTCAAAGATACTCCAATGGCGATCAAACAAAGAGGAGAGATATCAACAAATGGTAAGCAAAGGAAATACAATAGAAAAATACTCAATCGTGACCAAGTGAACTCGATAAAATGCTTCAAAATGGAGAATAATTTTTAGTTTCAAAACCAAAGACTTACCTCTGCAAGATTTTTTTCAGGAAAATCATCAGAAACAACAGAATGAGTCACCATTCCACTCTCAAACCCTACCTAGGCATGGCGGTGTTGAGTTTTCTCCAAAAATACAAGTGAAAAATGAAATGAGATTAGGGCTCGATTTCTTTTTGATTTAGGGTTTTTTCATTACCTTAGGCCCAATGGTTTATTTTTCACATTGTATTAAAGAAAATAGGTACCTTTTATGATTTTTATTAGAAAAATCAAATACCATCGCCCACTTTCCCGCTTCTTTACTTCATTTGATTTTGATTTCAAAATTAAATCTCCTGCTTTTAAATATATTATAATATTATATTTATATTATAATATAAATATAATATTATATTATATTATAATATAACAATTATATTATATTATTATATAATATATTATATATATAATAATAATATAATATTAGTATTTAATATAATATTATATAATAATATATATTATATAATATCATATTATATTATAATTTATTATTATAATATATTGTATTGTAATATAATATATTATTATTATATTATATTATAATACAATACACTTCCTCAATTCAATATTTTTTAATTAACCACTTTAATATCATATTGTCTAATTTTTATGTGTGACTAATTATTTAGTCATCTTTATTTGTGTTTTGAAATGAAAGATAACCCTCAAAATGCAATTGGATTGTTTAAATCTATATTTCTGCTGAAGGAAATTGACTGTACCTGTTTCCTTATCAGTGTTTCATTATGCTAACACAACAAGCAACCAAAATGGGTCTTCAAATCGTATAGTGTTAAAAATACGATTCGCTACCATGTACGGAATAAAAGCAAAAAGAATGTAATTTTTATAAAATATGTAGCGCTTCCTTTATCGTAATCGGTAGCCAAATGCTCACACAATTGTAGGGTGGCTGGCATCATAACCTAGGCGGCCAAATGGCCTGCTTAGGTAGGGGTCCCATGAGGGGGGCTTAAGCTCTATGGATTATGATCAAATTCGAAAGAAAAAAGAATAGAGTAATAGTCATTTATTTAGTCATAAATTTAGTCATTTTTATTTGTTTGATATTAGTCATTTATTTAGTCATTTAGTTGTGATTTTACTCGATGACCAAATTAGTCACTTATAAATGACCAAATTAGTCATTTATTTGCCAAATTGTACTAGTGTTAGTCATGTGACTAAAAGTTTTAGTCACGTGACTAAAAATTTTAGTCACGTAGTCATTTATTTGCCAAATTCTACTAGTGCACAAATTATCAAAAGTTTTTCTCGCTCTACCAAGATTTGATTGATGATCACCAACTTCCATTCTACACTTTGAAACCAAGAATCAAATTGATTCTCTTCTATAGTTGAAAATATATTTTCAACAACTAGGACATTAACATCTATCTCTATCATCTCTTCAAGATCTTTCAAAACTCCTTGACAAACTAATTCCTGTTTTTTGGCATTCCTTAGTTCTTTTTCAATTGCCTCTTTCTTTACTTCTGCTTCATCATATATTTCCTTGGTTTTCTCAATGAGATTTGATGCATCCACATTTAATTTTTTGACCTAATTTTCTATCACTTTTTCATATGACTGATACTTGTGGATGCTCTCTATGATTCCATTTTTAATACTTCCTTAAAAAATAGGAGCCAAAAAAGTAGGAATTGCATGTAAGAGCAGAGTAGAATTGTCTATAATAGACTTGAGATATGAATTTGGAACTTGCACTTGTTGCTTCAATTGGTCTTTTGCATTATTTTCTTTTTCTATTCATTGTACCAATCTCATAGCTACATTTGGAAATTATGAATGTTGACCTCATGGGTTCAAGGACCAAGGTCTACCTTAATGATATCAAGATCAACCTCAGTAGCTTAATTCACATTTTTCTAAACTAGATTGAGAAATTTCAACACATGTGTTTCCTAATGCAAAGTTCTTTGTTAATCTAGAAGTGACCTTGATCTTCTTCAAATTTCTAGATTTTGGAACAAGTTAGCAACTAAATCAAATTTTGGAACAATCAACTTAGCAACTTTCCTCTTCATTGACAAAAATTTGTTGTAGCTAGGATGTCATAGGTCCTTGTGAAGATTTTGGGATATTAGTACATGGTCCAGATGAGATGTTATAGGTGGAGGAAAAATAGATGGCTCAAGAACATCCTATGGAAGTGCACTTATATTTATCAAATATGTAAGTTGTGTGATAGGAAGGGAATGCGACATATCTTGTGCAAGAGATACAATGAGAATAGAAGGGGACATTGTTGGGATTTACTCATCACCCCTAAGATTGCTTTTATCTTATATTAAATCCTTTTCTCCCCTTTCCTCTTGAATAGGTTCCAATAACCTTTATTTGACCTTTGATCTTTTCTTCTTTGGCTTCAGATCAACCCCGCATATGAGTTTGAAGC